>CANTUT010002384.1:0-40000 GCA_947687605.1 Reutealis trisperma
TATATATATATATATATATACATATATATATATATATATATACATATATATATATATATATACATATACATATATATATATACAGATATATATAGATACATATATATACATATACATATACATATATATATACATATACATATATATATATATATATATGTACATATACATATATATATATATACATATACATATATATATACATATACATATATATATATACATATACATATATATATACATATATATATATATATATATATATATATATATATATATATATATATATATATATATATATATATATATATATATAATATATATATATACATATATATATATATAGATATATATATATATATATATACATATATATATGTATATACATATATATATATATATATATACATATATATAATATATATATATATATATATATATATATATACATATATATATATATATACATAATATATATATATATACATATATATATGTTTATTTGATTTTGAAAGTTATAAAGCAATTACTAAAATTGTCATTAATGAGTTTATATTTATTTTATAAGTGTTGAATAAATTTGCTATTGGTGAGTGATTAATATACTATTATTGTTGCTATTTGAAATCATGGCCCATTCTTCTTTGTTAACCACCTTGAAAATGCATTTTAATATGACTAGAACTTCATATTGATCATGAGTTCTATTGTAAATTCCAACCATCATATATGTGAATTTTATTCAAACCTCCATCGATATTGAATTTGAGTATTTCTATATGTTCAATGATATTTCTATAAGAAAACTATATATTTTACTTGAGATTTTAATACTAGACAATAAGTTTTCTAGAATGATTTATAAGTTTTGAGTTTTGATGATGTATTATAAGATTTATTATTATTACAAGACTACGAGATTACCAGAATATTTAATCAATTTTAGCTATTGAAATGTATTGATTATAGATATTTATTATGAGATTAATTTGTCCGATGAAGGGTAAATCATCGGACATTGTGCACATTGTACCCACAAATAGGGTTATAACATCCGATCTCTTGCTAGGAGGAGTACAAATTCCTAGCCATAGGACCCTGATCAGTCTCATGTTTATCACGAGTTATCACGAGAAATATTATGAGCCTATTATGAGATTACGAGCCAATTTCTGTTCTCAGTTTTATATGTTTTATCATGAGCAAAATTTTATAGTTTTCTACAATATTACTATGAATTACGAGATTACGAGAAGCTTTTTATGTACCTTGGATAATTATATAACGAGTTAATTCTATTATGAATCTTTATAAAGTTTTCATGAATTATTTCTTGAATTTGTATTTGAAGTGTATTGCAAATTATTCGTATTTAAATGATAATTTTCAAATTTATTAAAGTATTTGTTATACAAATTGACTATCAAAAGTATAATGAGTTATTAATATTTGATAGATAATTTCAAGAATAATATACGTTATATGCTATTCAATTTAAATATTTAAATATATAATTGAAGCTTGATTTCAATTTCCAAAAGTGTTATTAGTCATCATTGTTATTCATTTTCTCTATCAACTATATGTTCATATATATATATATATATATATATATATATATATATATATATATATATATAAGTTAGCCAAATGTTCTCCTTGTTAACAAACCTTGAACACTGAGCCATGTGAACTATTGTAACATGATTTTTACTCACTAAGTCATAAACTCACTTCCCTTTGCCCAAATTTTTCTACATGAGATTAAGAGTGATCAATTCGAGTTGAAGTATGAATTTGATCGAAGATGACATATGAGTAGAAGTATCCTTGAAGAAGATGCTGTTTGTTATTTATATGCTTGTACATGTATGTTATAGTTAGTTGCTCTATAGAAAATTAATGTTTTATTTGTAATAAAATTTGTTTATGTAAGAATGAGAAATATACATGAATTAATCGATAAATATCAATGATGGTCATTAAGAAGTATGTGTATAGAATTGTATTATGAGATGGTGATGTGATTTAGGTTATGATCTTGGGTAGGGTTGATGTGATTATGATGATTTGGTTGCTTGATACCATATTGGTTTTGATAGCAGGTAAGGGGTTCTACGGGTTTTCGGTGTCCTTATGGCCACCTATGCTCTAGGACCGTCCATCCCAAAAGTGGGATGTGACAATAAGACTATGAGACTACTAGATATTTAATGAAATATAAGTATTGAAATGTACTAATTAGAAGTATTTATTATGAGACTAATTTGATATATATTGTATTTATTATGAGCTTACATTGATTTTATTATATGATTGTTGTGACTTTGAATGAGCTGAAATCCCCTGATTGTTGCGGGGTAAATCATCGAACATTGTGTACATTGTCCCCACAGATGGGGTATAACATTCGACCTCTTGCTAGGAGGAATATAAATTCATAGCCATGGGACCTTATCAGTCTCATGTTTATCACAAGTTATCACGAGAAATATTACAAGCCTATTATGAGATTACGAGCTGATTTCTATTCTCAGTTTTTACATGTTTTATTATGAGCAAAATTATATAGTTTTTCCAATATTTACTATGAATTACGAGATTATAAGAAGCTTTTACGTACCTTATATGATTACATAATGAGTTAATTTTATTATGAATCTTTATAAAGTTTTCACGAATTATTTCTTGAATCTTAATTCCTTAAAATGAGTTGCAAAATATGAGTTTTATCTTCATATTATAAATAAAGTTTCTATTTTGCATATATGAGTTACATATTACTTGTTCACAAGAAGTTTCTATTTTAAAATGTACGAATTACGTTTTATAAAATTTGAGCTAATTTCTATTGTAAAATGTTATATAACTATCTATAGATTTCTCTTTTGCTATGAGTTTTGCTTTCCAAGTATTATCTAATTATGAGATAAACTTCTAGAGTACACTATAATGTGTACAATAAGTATTATCCTTGTTAAGTAATGTTGGTTACCTAGCCTAGTAATGCATGATAGTATATTTCTTACTCACTGGGTTTTTTGCTTACCCCATTCACCAAAATTTTTATAGGAAGCTAGAAGTTATAAAGTAAAGCTCTAGTTTCTTCTTCACTTGAAGCTATAATCGAAGTTGAAGTCAAAAATTTCATTTTGGATAATATATAAAAAATATTTGTATGTAAATATTTGGCTAGCTTTTGTTTAGATGCTCCATGTGTATAATGATATTTTAGACTGTTGGTTTGTATAAAAAGATTATATATACTTTAATGTGTCTATATTATATAATGTTGATTATTGGGAAACTTGGAATTTTCCTTTAATGAAGTAGAGGTTATTGGGAAACTGTTATTGCATGTTGTGATTCTAGGATATAATATATGTATAACTGGCGCTATGCCAGATTTCAGTAGATTAGAGGTGTTAAGTGGGTTTTATGGGTTTTTGGTGGCTTTATGCCTACCCATGCCCTAGGACCATCATATCCCAAAAGTGGAATGTGACAAATTCCATCGAATGAGGGTCAAAAATTGCGTCAAAATGAAGAAACGAAGCTGCTGGAATATGCTCTTTGCATCACCACCACGTGTCGCTGCAGGAACACCTTTGGTTGGCCAGCATTACCGTTGCTAGTGGTAATGGAAGGTACCATCTGACTTGTTTCATTGCAAGGAGTTCATTGGTGGTGTTTGTGTTCCCTCACTCATCGTCGTGTTGCCAAAATCCACTTTCAAAGTTTTAGTGTCCAAATATTCGATCTCCACTTCCGGCAAGCTTTAGAGGATGAGGCAAGTACTGATTGAAAGCTCTTGGGACTAGGATTCAAATAACACTAGCCTCACTTAATTTGGTGGCTATAATCAACTGGAATCTTCCTTAAAATATTTTGCCAAGAGAAAATCTCCTCCTCACGAGTATGCTGCCATTTGTCATTGATCCCTGACATTCATCCTTCACCTATAGTCACTGGATGGTGGGCTAGTTGGTGGTGGTGGTGGTGGTGTAGCCCATCGCCGGCTGGAGACATACAAATCGGAGCATAGCTCTGATCCTCCCTCTCCTTGCCTCTCTCTTATCCTGCCTCCCTCTGCCTGTTTCCAGCACTTACATAGATACTGATTGGTCCAATTTGGCCAATTAGATTTATTAATTCTCCCCCCTTTTTTATAATAATAATAATAATAATAATAATAATAATAATAATAATCTAAACTTTTAATAATCAAGAAGATTTAAAATTAATCTAATGTTAACTTGAATTGATAATTCATTAATAATAGTAACTTGGCTTAATAATTAACTTCCCTCAAAATGAATAAAAATAATAATAATAATAATAATAATAATAATAATAATAATAATAATAATAATAATAATAATAACTTTATAAATAAAATACTAAAATTAATATTTATTTAAAATTATGATTTCAAATAATAATAATTTAAGTGAATAAATGATTTAACTCTAAATTACAAATGATAATATCTTTTATTTTAAATATTTCTTCTCTTTAAATCAACTTATAGTAACCAATATAATTTTAAATTAACTATTTTATAATAACATGGTTTCTTTACATTAATTTCATATATTTGATATTTCAATAAAAGTTATAAATAACAATACATTTTCAAAATCATACAAATTCAAAGTTCTAGAAAAATGAAAATTTCAAGTACAATTTAACAATATAATTAAATAATTATTTTTTGTATAAAAATAGAATTTTCTAAAATAGATAAGAATTTGGGTTGTTACACTCTTCTCCCCTTAAGAAAGTTCATCATCGAATTTTTAAACTCAAGCTCATAGTTTTTGCCTAAACCATACTTCTCCACTATGTTTCCGTTGCACACTCTAATTTTTTGATCATATATCCTCAAAAACCATTCATCCAAAGGACTCTACTCCACTTAAGGCATATTTAAAACTATTTAATCTTTAAAATGTTAGAACCATTCGTAAAAATCAAAAAATTTTCTTTTTTATTTTAAAACTCAAGATACTGTGTCCAGAGATGCTAGACGACATACAACCTTAATGCAATGATTGGTGATATTCATGATGCATGACTAATGATGTATGACATTATAATGCAAGGATTGATGTATGTAGACAGACAAACTAGACACAAGTATGGAGTTCTAAACCAATAAATTTCCTAAATTATTTTTAGAATCACACTTTAAATTCACTTATTATCTATAACACCCTAGGTGTCCCTAATTCAATATAGGCTCTAGGTGTAGCATAGAACTGAGTAAAATAAGGAGTATGAGAGGGAAAAAAAAAAAGGAGTTAGGAACCAAAATTCTGAAAAGAGTTTGAGCTTAGAACTAAAGATGTTGAAAGCAAAATCAATGAATTCTAAATTCATAGAGAGATTCTTAGATTTTATTTAGAAAATTTAAGTAAATATGAGGATGTTAGAAGTAGTGGAACTTAAGAATTGAGTTAAAAGTCAGCATAGAAAATACTTAAGTAAAATTGGTATGAGAAATGGGAAACCGATGAATTTCTATACTAGGATTTTCATAGATTTTGACTTAGAAAAATTTAATAGGAGAATAGTTAATTATAGTGTTAGAACCCTAAAAATTTGATTAAAAATATTAATCGACAATAATTAAGTAATTTAGGATAAATAAGGCTTAATAAATAGCACAATTGCAATTGTTTGTTAACTAGTAATGATTAATTTGACTTAACCTAATTAGAAAACAAAAAAAAAAAAAAAATTGTAACTAGAGATTTGGCTACCAACGAAGCTTAGGATTGAATAGATAGGAATTAATTAGTGATTTTTGGTAATAAAATAAATAAAAAAAAACAAATTAGAATATACAAGTATAGGATAAGTATGAGTCACCTAACACTAACTCACTTTCACTTAAAAAAAAATAAAAAATAAAAAATAGAAAGAAAGAAAAAGAAAGATTAAAGGAAGAAGAGGGGAAGTCTAGACAAGGAGGAGGAAAGAAAAGGAAAAAGCAAGATAAGGTAAGATTTAGTTCAAGTTCCTTTCCTTTGATGAAATTGAGTATATGGCTTGTGTTTGATTGGAAGTTTTTCTCTTTTCCTCTCTATTCTATTTGGGTAGTTGGGGGTTTGATGTGGGAGATGGTTATTAATAAGTAAATGGAAGAAAGAAGCATGATTAAGGGTGTTGAATGGAGAAAGTTGAAGTATAAATAATGAAAGAAAGAAAAACCTAAGAATTAGGCTAGAGTATAGTTCGTTCATGCTTTTAGAAGATGCTTAGAATGCAATTAATTTGTAATGACTAAGGGATAGCTTTATAGGGACATAGGAAAACTAGAAATCTGATTAAAAATGCAAAATTAATGTTAGAATATAAAACTGTCACATCCCAGTTTAGTAGACATGACGATCCTAAAACATAGGGAGACATAAGGTCACCCACGCCTGTAGAACCCACTTATGCGCATATAAACAATGTATAGGATCATACCTAAGGCTCATGTATTAACTTAAATATCCAATAATAAAGAAACTTTAACTAGCGGAAGAATAGTGTAAAATACTTTAAATACAATTCATAAGTAAATAACATTTAAGACTCCAAATAAATTATCAAATGAATAATATCCCAAATAAAACTTCCAGAGCATCTATGAGTGACTCCTCTAGCATAGTATAATAAAAAACTTGGACAAGGAAATTCCCTAAGTGGAGTAGATTGGTTGAGCTAACACATTGCCTCCTCAAAATGCTCACCTGCAACCACACAAGGAAAAAATGGTGAGATAGATGATCTCAATGAGTAAACAATACAACTTGAACAATAACACATATCCCTTTTATAAGGGTTCATAGATCATGATTCATAGTTTGCAAAATAGCAAGGTTCACATATAACAAACTTATAACTTGTATCATATAGAGTGAAGGCTGCTACGTTGTCTACTCGTAACATAAATACAGAGTGAAGGCTGCTGCCTTATTCACTTGTAACATAAATATAGAGTGAAGGCTGTTACCTTATCTGCTCCTAACATAATTATAGAGTGAAGGTCGTTGCCTTGTCCACTTGTAACATAAATATAGAGTGAAGGCTGCTACCTTGCTCACTCATAAAATAAAGGAGAGGTAACAATAGCATTGAAGATAAAATCACAAGTAAAATGGTAGCAATAAAAGTTTAGCTTATTGAATAAAAGATAAACAACAGTGTGGTTTCAGCAAGAAAGTAAGGTAAGGCAACAATCACAAAGGGTCTTTCTTATCATTGAATAAACAATTATAGTTTTGGACCAATTGTCCTTTGGCAACCTAAGCTTGACAAAGAGATTGTACAATTAGAATTGATAATAGAAAAGAACTTGGGCTTCAAGAATCTCAAAGGTTCACATATCTTGATAACTCATACTTGTAAAATGAACATAATGTTTACTCACCATATGGTTCCTTTGCTCCTAGTATTTGTAGCCCTTTGAACTTCTACTACTCCTCAAGCTCTAGCATAATATTTAATTCAATACTTAGCATTTGCTTAATCATTATGCTATCCTATCCCATAACTACCCCATGCATATATAACATTCATATATACTTGGAGTTACACTTAGAAGTGAACTCATCACTTGCACATAACATATTGACTTTAAGTCTTGTACACTTTGCCTTCATAGGCTCACATGAAATCATATTATAACTCACACTATGAATTTTCTAAAGTCAAACACAATATATCATGATCTTAATATCAATTCCATTTAACACTCAACTTAATACACTTAACACTTTACATATATATCAACTTAACAAGTAACCTTGAAGAGCCATGCCTATATCTTTTGAACAAATCATACCATCCATCTATTAGTCAATTTAAGATCATTAATTCACTATTAACACATCATAAGACCTATTTCACTAGTCGAACATCTCTAGACTTTATCTAGAGTTATCTATTCAATCAACATGCAATTAAATCATTTATTATTCATATATACATGTCAACAATCATTAAAACATGTCATACAAAAATTATAGACATTGGGATTAAAATCCTTATGTAGGCTGAATATTTGCTATCAAGGCAAAACATGGATTTTTCTTACTTTTTGCGCTTTTTGTTCATTACAATAATATATAAACACATGATTTAAATCAATTTTTTTCATGTAAACATGACAAAAATCATTTTAGAACACCAACACATAGGAATTGGCACTCATGCATATTATATACATGAAAATTTTCAAACTTTAGTTTTTAGGGTGAAAACCGTGAATTCTCTTACTTTCCATACTTTTCAAACATTACAGTGATATACAAAAATATGATTTAAATCAATATTTTTCATCTAAACACAATAAAAAATCAGTTTAGCACACTTCAATATGCAAATCAGCAGCCCCCCTTGTATAATTGCATGAAAATTCTAACTTTGAAAATCGGTTGTGTTTTCAGTCGAAAATCAGTTTCTCCTTCAAAATGATCACCTAAGCTTAATTTAACCAAAATAAAAATAGTACATACATAGCCTAAAATATTTTTCTCATGATTAGTTTCATAAAAATCAAATAGTAGATTGAAAGAAGAGAAAAACTTACGAAAACAGTCACGAAATCGCATGGTTTGAAGGCACATTGTGAATTTTGGTTGAGAGAATATTTTTGAGAGAATTTTTCTATAAAAATTCTAAAGCATAATAGAATGATGGCTGTCACAAAAAGGCTAGATGAATTTTAGCTTATATATTTAGGGTTTTGGGAAAATTATAAGTTTGTCATTAATGAGCTAGATTAGAAGTGTTTTGGTGTGTTGGGCTTTTGTGAGTTGGGCCTTTTAATTTTATTTATGGGCTAATTATATGTAATTAAAAATAAAATATTTTTCTTATTAGTTTCATTAAAATTCCCCCCAAAATATTTATTTAAAAATATTTTTAAAATGCTCATAAAAATTATTTTATGCTTAAAAATCGCTTTGTACATAAAAATTCACTTTATGTGCAATAAATCATTTTATGCTTATGCACCTTATATAAATATCTTATTTCATAATAATAATTCATATTATGCATATTAGAACTAATCTAACATACCTTATACTCATCAATCACATAACACATGAATTTTCATAAAAGCACACATTTTGCTATAATAGCTCTAAAGTCAAGTAATTTCTCATGAAACTCCTAGGGTGGATATGTGTTGTTACAAAAACCCTATTAGGAAATTTTGAGAAGCTACAGATGAGAAGACACATTGGTAATGGAGCTAACTGTTGGAATTTGAAGCTTCATTTCAAGGACTTTAGAGTCTAAATTTGGTCCTGGAAAAAACTAAGGAGTTGTAGATAAGAAAATGAAGTATATTCTAGTAAAAGGGCTTAGCCAAATTCCTAAGGAGAAGAGATTTATTAAGCCTGCAATGAGGTTGTCTCTATAAGCAGGATCATTAAGGAGACAGAAATTAAGCCTTAGACTTAAGGTTCTTAAAGGTAGAATTATTGTAAGATCAAAACTAATTAATTGTTTATCAATATGACTAGTTTATTAGGGTGAAAGGTTTTGAAGAGATTCACAATAGGTTAGGATTTGTTGAGGCAAAAATAGGATTGCCTATGTGTGTAGGGCTAATTAGAGTATAGGAGATTGAAATGATATTTTGAGGGGCTCCAAGACAGAACTGGGTCATGGTTAAAATCGATAAAATAATATTTAGGATTCCTATTTCAATTAAGTGAAAGAAATGTAGTATTTGACTAAGGAAATAGGAAGTAATAGTGGAAAAATTGGGAATAGCTTAGTCTATCTAGAACAGTAATCTAGAGCAGGATTGGAAATTACACCAAATTTTGTCTAGGATCCATAATGAGATGAAATTTTAATATGTTGTACCTTTGTATGTTATCTTTCCAATGTCTTAAGAATTAAGGAAATTAGAGTAGTATAGCATGAGATACGATTGGAATAAGGAGGCTGGGTTAGGAAAGAAACTATAATTAGGTTTTTTAGTTTCAATGTTATGACATATTTGTATATGAAAATTAAACTTAATGTATATATGTGTTGGTTATGTAGAGGAGCTTAAGGGGTAGCAAGAAGACAAAAATCAAGAGGTTGGGGGGTGTTACAATTGATTATATTAAAAGGATAAGTGTATAAGGAAAAGGATATAGCTAAGGTGAGTAATTATTATACTATAATACTTGCAGACTATTTCTATAATTTCTATCACTTGTTGACCCTCAAATTTCCTTGATATTTATGAAATTCTCATGTTCATTGATATTCTTAATTCCTTCCTTAATGTTTAATTTTCTATGAAGCATAAATGTCATATGTCCCTTCACATGTTCTATATATGTTAATGTTACATGCCTCATGCATCAAGTAATTCATATATTAAGTGCATCAAGTAATTCATATGTTAAGGGCGTCAAGTAATTCATGTATCAAGGGCATCAAGTGATTTATGTATCAAGTGCTTTAAGTATCACTTCATAAGACCTATGTATGAATATCAAACGGTAGCATGCTTAACAAAGGGGCCTCTGTTTTCACAAGCTTGTAAGGAATCTTGTAAACCTTCATGTGTACTTGCAAGTGCATTTCATGAATTAGTCATGTTATGATACAATTGTCATTCATCGTAAGTACGATTCGAAGTGGTGTTGTAAATATTAATTTCCCTACAATGCCTATCATTCTTATGAGTCAAAGTTGTAAGCTCTAGCTCACAAGTACGATAGTATAATTTTTACTCATTGAGTAACCAACTCACCCCAATTTTCCTTTTTTTTTTTTTTTTTTTTTTTTCAGGAATGTAGAAATCTATTTAATGAGCTCAAGTACTTATCTTCACTTGAAGCTTAAGGCTAGAAGAAAAGACTCTTTTATACATTATATGTATATAAGTTATGAAATTTTATGTACATAATCTATATGCTTAAGAACCTTAAAATAATAATATAGCATGTGTAATTATGGATGATTTAGGAACTTTTTAATTATATGAAGTTGATAATGAATTAAAGACGATGGTATGTATTAATGTACAGTTAATTATTAACATACAAAAGCAATGTATAAGATTAGACTTGTCACACCCCACTCTCGAAGATGTGATGGTTCTAGGGCATGCATAACCATAAAGGCACCGATAACCCATAGAATCCATACATATAACGAAACTCAATATAATATCAGTAACAACCAAGATCACAACCTGCATACCAATCACACTTTCTACACTAGATTCATCATTGATTCTCATACTCATAGTTAATCTCAGTTTACCATTCAATTTACACATTAATATAACACTTGTCAAATACTTTTGATCATATTTAATTCAATTGGACTATCTTACACACATGGAGCATCTAAAGAGTTTCAAACATAGTTACAAATATAAATAATTATGTAAAGCCAAATTATTAATTTTGACTTGGAAATCCTCAAGGAATAAATGATTGCTTGAGGAATCAATTTGCTACTATCTAATAGACTTTTGAGAACACTCAATCTTCACCTACAAATATTGGTGAGTGGAGTGGGTGAGCTTCGGGGAAAGCTCAGTGAGTAAGGAATACAATCAATCTTTAGAATTATTTAAAATGTAGTTCACTGATCATTTATTTATAATTCATGAAATCTAAATCTTTATATTAATTTATTTACTTTGCGTTATTCCCATTATTCAAGGAAATTATACAAGTAAATCTTCATTTTCAATTAATTTTACATCTTTGAAATCCTTTGAATCATAGCACTTTGGTTATTTCTATAGATCATATGAGATATATTTTGGGAATATTCAGAGGTACTTTACTTTTGGCAATAAATAGATTATAGTGTATAAATTTCACATTTGAATTCAAACAGTAATCCATAATTTTTATCTTCATTAAAATGTAATGATCTTGATTATAGGTAGAACATATTTAAGCAGTTCTCAACACTAGTGGTATATAAATAAGTATTTAAATTTATAATATCCTAGAGATTTCAAACTTTACTATATATATTCACATTTTAATATTTCATACTTTTTAGAATTTATACAAACTCATACAATATAATTTTAATATTTTTGAAAACACATACATCTTGGAGTGTTCACTATTTAATTTCAATTTGTATAATACCTGTGGCATCTGATTCCTATTTTCATTAAATTGTCTCAAACTTTGATAGGATTTGAATAGTATAATCATTCTCCCCACATATATGATACACCAATTAACATTTAAAGCTATAAGGTTTTAGAAATCTCACTTTACCATTTTATATAAATATATTTTGGAATTTCAACTTCGTATTCCTTAGAAATTTGACAATTTTATACAATATGTTTAGTTTAAACATATAAATCCAACATTGAAATCTATTTATTATATACATATAATTCATAAAAAAATTTCATAATTCATTATATAAATCTTCAAAATTCAAAGTTCATAAATGATAAGAACATTAAATTTTTAGACGAACACATCTTTAAATAATTGTCTCATCGTAACAATACACATATTTCTTAAAAACATTTTATACTTAATAAGTTATGAAATGTTTAATATAGCATTTCCAATATATTTAATATCCCAAGAGAAATATATAATATACTTAAATATTGTAATTCTTGTAATATTCAAAATGCATCTTTATAAAAATTATATAACAATATAATTTTCAAATATTCAAGAAAAATTCATATGCATGCATGTAAAAGAAAAGTTTTTGGGATTTAGGAAATCTATAAGTAATTAGCTTTAACATCAATAACATATATATATATATATATATATATATATATATATATATATATATATATATATATATATATATATATATATATATATATATATATATATATATATATATATATATATATATATATATATATATATATATATATATATATATATATATATATATATTAAACAATAAACTGTAGCCAAATAATTTTTATTATAAAGATCACACATATTATTTAGGTATTTAGAATATAATTACATAAAAATCAACTATTGATACTCATATAAGAAACATATATAAATTTTATGGAAATCTACATATTTATAATTTAAATATCTTCATCAAATAGACATGTCATTAAATAAATTATATATTGTTAGTGCTTTGTATATATTTAAAGACATTACATATATATAAAGTATGATAATCCTTGCATATATTATTGGAATTCTTTGTATATTTAAGGACATTAAAACATAAAATAAAAAGGGAACATTTATAGACATATCTATACTTTGTAATTCAAAAAGGACAATATTCAAACTTATAATCACTTCTAATAGAGTTGGTCTTCTATTGACATAGTGTCAATTGGATATTTCATTTTTAGATCACACTTGGCAAATAGGGTGGTCCATTATTGGATCTTATAATCAACTTGGTTGGGTATCAATGAACAGGATTTTCAATATGTTTGGTTACAATACAAATAAGGCTAACAGAGATCATTCATTAAGTTGGTGTACGAGCTCTTTTGAGTATACCCAAAGCAGAGGCTCTTGATATGAGCATGCTCCCATATAGTTGGGGTAGAGGCTATTTGTAGCATACCTAAAGCATAAAGCTCCCTTAAATTTAGGGTAGAGGCACTTTGGCATACCCAAGGCAGAGGTTCTTTATAGAACATTCCTCCATATCACTGTATATAATCTTATTCCTATGTGCACACAATCTGATGTCTTACCCACATCAGACGGGGATCTTTGTGTTAAGGTTAATTCTTGATAAAAAGGAATTGGAATTTCAATAATTTAAGGTTCAAATGGCTCAGTTGAGTTCAGGGTTCATATATGATTTCTGAGAGATTTAACGAATGCTGATAGAAAGAGTTACTCTAGGTAACACTTAAAACATATATAAGGTCTTTTCGGTATTTAAGGCTCAACAGTTTAATAATAACGATATTACTAATAATTATGCAAGTAATTCCTCTTTAGGAAGGATATTAACTATTAATTTAATTTTACATACAACTTCCCATATTTTTAACTCACTCCTTTAACCATAAGAATTTTTATATAGTTACAATTTAGATATAAATACATATACATAAGCATGATGCTTATATATAACATTAATCATTTTTGGTAGCTTTTCCAATTATTCTCATGAAGCATTTGGAATTTTCCTTAATTAATACTTTGGGGGAATATATACATTTTCTTAACATTTTATGATAGTACCTTGGGATATTAATTAAATTTTATAATTTTTGGAAATCATTAAAAATCAATTATGATATACATTAACATTTAACAATTATTACTTATCAATAAACAATGGAATTTTATATTATCATAACATACCTCTTAATCCCACAATAACAATATTTCATTAACTTTGAATATTTTGAACTTAAACATAACATTATGTAATCTTCACTCACCTAGCTGTCGATCATTATCTAGCTAGATATCCACTTCTTATTATTATCCTCCGAATTTCCCTTTGAAATTCTTCTAAGAACGCAATATCATTGATTAAATACTATTATATCATTCTTTATCATCTATCTTTAAACTTTAAATTCTTTACCAAAAATTCGGTAGCATCTCCTTTAAACTAAGATCAACTCCCAATTACAATAAATCCAATTTATCAATGATAATCATAATATCACAATCAAATGGTCCAACCTGGACCTTCAATGCACTAATTCCATCTGCCATTTCCATTCTTTATTATTAAACTAACATTCAACCAATTTAATTCAATCAATAACAATCTCCGCATCTCACTTCAATCTTTCAATTAATTATCAATAATACTCAATGATTATATAAATAATAATTATCTCAATTTAATTATCTAATTTAACTAATTAATTGCAATAAACTATTTGCCTAAATTCTCACAAATAAAATCATAATTCAATATCTATATACAATTAGGAGTTGAGATTTATACCATATGACTTGGTTTAATAAGTCAGAGCCGCTATCCAAAATTGTCAGTTTCAGGATTGTCGAAAAATTCCCACCATGACCAACTTAGGATCTGAGGGTACCAATGATTAGCTTATGGCTTAAGGAGTCTCAATATATTATTCACTTTCTATAATTTGCTGGAGATCTCCATCCTACAGTCATAGGAGTTGCCAGATTCTGGTAAAAAATAAAAATTATCTAAAATTAGCAAATGATATACTAAATTAAAGCTGGAATCACAAGGAACTCAACCATACCAATTTCATTAGAAATGGAGGTCGAAAAATGATCAAAAATTAGTCTAGAGTATCCTGCTGGTGGTTTTTTGGGTAGGGCGTGTGTTGCCATTTGGTGACGGTTGGCAACAAGCGAGGTGGTGTTCGAAAGCTCGAAGGGTGAGCTTCCTCCTTGGCCAGCACGTGGTGGTCGACAACGATCGGACGATAGTGAACTACTGGTGTCGTCTCTCTCTCTTTCTCTCTCTCTCTCTCTCTCTATCTCCATTCTCTGTTTTTGTCTGTTCTGTTTATTTCTTTCTTCTTCTGCTTGTGTGGGCTGTACATGTTTTAAATTCTATTTTTTTTCTAACAAATATTCTAATAATAATAATAATAAAAATAATAATATTTAGTTACAAAATTTATCAAATATAATTTTACTTAACTATTAATTTCACATAATTCCCAATATTCTTCAATAATTATGATATAAATCATGATATATAATTTCAAATAATAATTAAATAAATTTCTATATTTCACAATAAAATTTCAATTTCTTTAATTTAAAATTTTATCAATTTGATAAATAATAAGTTTAAAATTCACTAATTCGTTTAATAAAATATTCTTTTAAAAGTATTAATATAATAATATAATAAATCAATATCATTTCAAGTATCAATATAAAATGTAATAAACAAATTATTCCAAATATCAATATTAAATTTGAAATAATTCTCTATTATAAATACTCATATAACAATATTAATAAAATATATATATATATATATAATCAAATATCAATATAAATTTACTTTGTCAATATCAATATAATAATATAAATACTTATTAATATCAATATCAATATTCAAATATAAATTCATAAATATCTATAATTTTGAATGTCAATATAAAATATTTTCATATAAAATTATTATTTTTTAAAACATTTAAACTCAAATTATTTGAATATTTGAAAATATTCATTTAATAATATACGAGGTCATCATCCTCTATAATAAATTCAATTTCCATAATATTTGTATCTTGATCGCCAAGATATTTATAAATCAAAATTTCTTTATCAATTGCTTAACAGTTTATCCAAAAAAAAAAAGCGAAAAATTCACATGTACTCCCAAAGCATTTTAAGCTTAACTCACATATTTATCATTAACTTGGACAAATATTACGATACTAATAAGATATATTCACATATATTGCAATAACCCATTCTCACCCTAGGAGTTTTCATGACCAATTGTTTGAATTTATAGCTATTATGGCTAAGTGAGTGATTTTATAAAAATTCAGGTGTGATGTGATTTATGAGTATGTGGCATATAAAATTAATTTTAATATGCCTAATATGAATTAGTATTGTGAAATAAATGATTTATATGAAGTGCATTAGCATAAAATAATTTATTTTATATAAAATAAATTTTCATGCAAAAAGGCAATTTTTAAGCATAAAATATTTTATGAGCATTTTAAAAATATTTTTAAATAAATATTTTAGGGGAAATTTTAATGAAAATAATGAGAAAAATATTTTATTTTTAATGACTTATAATCAGCTCCAAAATTAAATAAAAATCCCAAATACCCAAAAGTCCACCACACTAAAACACTCCTAACCTATCTCATTAAGGGTAATCTTGAAAATTGCTGTAAATCCTAATTATTTATATCAATAATTTGGCTAGCCCTTGCTTCTATGAGCCACCATTCTATTATTTCATTATTTTAGCAGAAAAATTCTCTCAAAATTATTCTCTCTACCGAAATTCACAAAATATCTTCAAACTTTGCAATTTCTTGACCTTATTTGTAAGTTTTTCTCTCCTTTCAATTTATTATTGGATTTTTATGAAACTAATCATGAGAAAATTTTTTTGAACTAAATATTTAATGATTTTCATTGATTAAATTCAGCCTAGGTGAATTTTTGGGAAAGAAATTAATTTTTCTACCGAAAACACCAACCTCTCTACGTGATTTCTCCAAAGGTGAATCCTACAACTCAAAATTGAAATTTTCATGTATAAACATTAAAAGGGAGGAAATTTTTGCATATTTGTATTCTAAATGGAGTTTTGATATGTTTAGATGAAAAATATTGAATAAATCATATTTTTGCATGTTACTATAATGACCAAAAAGTTTCAGAAAACAAGGAAAATCATGATTTTCGTCCTAGAACTTAAGAGTTAGAAAATCTCATATGCACATACAAGTAAGGCTGCCGATTCATACATATTGGAATTCTAAATTGATTTTTGTTGTGTTTAGATGAAAAATAATGATTTAAATTATATGTTTACATATTATTGTAACGATCGAAAACAGCAAAAAGCAAGAAAACTCATGATTTTTACTCTAAATCCTAAACATGGAATCTTCATGCATGAGAATTGTCCATGGATGACCGATTGGTATGTATTAGTGTTCTAAACTAATATTTATTATGATTGAATGAAAAATAATGGTTTAAATCATATGTTTACATATTACTTTAATGACCAGAAAGTATTAGAAAAAAGAAAGGTTCATGGTTTTCACCCTAACACCTAAAGTTAGAAAATTTTCATGCATATGGATCTATATAGGTGCCGATTCCTACATGTTCATATTCTAAAATGATTTTTGTTTTTATTACATGAAAAGTCTTGATTCAAACCATATTTTTGCATATTACTGTAATAGATGGAAAGTGTGAAAAGTAAGAAAATTCAGGTTTTCTCTTTGATAGTGCATTCAGCCATTGTTGGGATTTTTATCTCAATGTCTATAATTTTTATGTAGTGTATTTTAATGATTATTGAAATGTATGAATGAATGAAAAATGGTTAAATTACATGTTGGTTGAAGGAATGACTCTAGACAAGGCTCAAGGCAATTTGGTATACTTAAGGCCTATGAAGGCTAAATGGGTAAGACTTTTAAAGTCAACATGTTATGTGAAAGTGAGAAGTTCACTTCTACGTGCAACTTTAAGTGTATGTGAATGTTATATGTGCATGGGGTAGTTATGGGATAGGATAGAATGATGATTAAATTAATACTAAGTATTGAATTAAATATTATGTTAGAGCTTGAGGAGTTTTAGAAGTTCAAGGGTTATAGGTACTAAGAGTGAAGGAACCACAAGGTGAGTAAACATTAATACTAAGTATTGATATCGTTTATGCTATATGATTTACTCATTGAGATCATTTATCTCATCCCTTTTTTCTTGTATGGTTCTAGGTGAGCAATATAAGGAGGCAAGGTGATGACTCAAGCATTCTACTTCGCTTGAAGGATTCCTTGTCTAAGTCTTTAATTATACTATGTTATAAAGAGTTACTCATAGACACTCTAGGAGTTTATTTTAGGATATTAATCATTAAAGATTTATTTTAAGTCTTTAAATGTTATTTTCCTATTAGATGTTTTCAAAGTATTTTGCTAAACTATTCTTCCACATATTGAGTTTTCCTATATTATTAGATATTTAAGTTAATGTAATAGGTTTGGTACAATCCTAGGCATATTTGGTATAATTATAAGTAGGTTTTATGAGCTTGGGTGACTGTGTATCTCCCCATATTCTAGGACCATCATGTCTCAAAAATTGGGATGTGACAAAGTTGGTATTAGAGCTGTAGTTTTTAAAGTCTAGTTTAGTCTTGTCTATTTATTGGGTTGGTTAAGTATAATCCTAAAGCATAGGAATTTTCTTGTCATGTCACTTACAGTCTATCGCTAGTATAGTTCTGCGAAAATTCTAATAAGTTATAGTACTCTTTGTTATTATTTCCTTGTGTGCCTTACGATTCTTGTATGTGAATGTTATATGTGCATTGGGTAGTTATGGGATAGGATAGAATGATGATTAAATTAATACTAAGTATTGAATTAAATATTATGTTAGAGCTTGAGGAGTTTTAGAAGTTCAAGGGTTATAAGTACTAAGAGTGAAGGAACCACAAGGTGAGTAAACATTAATACTAAGTATTGATATCGTTTATGCTATATGATTTACTCATTGAGATCATTTATCTCATCCCTTTTTTCTTGTATGGTTCTAGGTGAGCAATATAAGGAGGCAAGGTGATGACTCAAGCATTCTACTTCGCTTGAAGGATTCCTTGTCTAAGTCTTTAATTATACTATGTTATAAAGAGTTACTCATAGACGCTCTAGGAGTTTATTTTAGGATATTAATCATTAAGGATTTATTTTAAGTCTTTAAATGTTATTTTCCTATTAGATGTTTTCAAAGTATTTTGCTAAACTATTCTTCCACATATTGAGTTTTCCTATATTATTAGATATTTAAGTTAATGTAATAGGTTTGGTACAATCCTAGGCATATTTGGTATAATTATAAGTAGGTTTTATGAGCTTGGGTGACTTTGTATCTCCCCATATTCTAGGACCATCATGTCTCAAAAATTGGGATGTGACAAAGTTGGTATTAGAGCTGTAGTTTTTAAAGTCTAGTTTAGTCTTGTCTATTTATTGGGTTGGTTAAGTATAATCCTAAAGCATAGGAATTTTCTTGTCATGTCACTTACAGTCTATCGCTAGTATAGTTCTGCGAAAATTCTAATAAGTTATAGTACTCTTTGTTATTATTTCCTTGTGTGCCTTACGATTCTTGTATGTGAATGTTATATGTGCATTGGGTAGTTATGGGATAGGATAGAATGATGATTAAATTAATACTAAGTATTGAATTAAATATTATGTTAGAGCTTGAGGAGTTTTAGAAGTTCAAGGGTTATAAGTACTAAGAGTGAAGGAACCACAAGGTGAGTAAACATTAATACTAAGTATTGATATCGTTTATGCTATATGATTTACTCATTGAGATCATTTATCTCATCCCTTTTTTCTTGTATGGTTCTAGGTGAGCAATATAAGGAGGCAAGGTGATGACTCAAGCATTCTACTTCGCTTGAAGGATTCCTTGTCTAAGTCTTTAATTATACTATGTTATAAAGAGTTACTCATAGACGCTCTAGGAGTTTATTTTAGGATATTAATCATTAAGGATTTATTTTAAGTCTTTAAATGTTATTTTCCTATTAGATGTTTTCAAAGTATTTTGCTAAACTATTCTTCCACATATTGAGTTTTCCTATATTATTAGATATTTAAGTTAATGTAATAGGTTTGGTACAATCCTAGGCATATTTGGTATAATTATAAGTAGGTTTTACGAGCTTGGGTGACTTTGTATCTCCCCATATTCTAGGACCATCATGTCTCAAAAATTGGGATGTGACAAAGTTGGTATTAGAGCTGTAGTTTTTAAAGTCTAGTTTAGTCTTGTCTATTTATTAGGTTGGTTAAGTATAATCCTAAAGCATGGGAATTTTCTTGTCATGTCACTTACAGTCTATCGCTAGTATAGTTCTGTGAAAATTCTAATAAGTTATAGTACTCTTTGTTATTATTTCCTTGTGTGCCTTACGATTCTTTTATCATATGACCAAGCAGATCACCCTTGCTAGAGGACCTTAACCTAGAGCATCTTGTGTATCATGTAAGAGGACTTGGCCAGAGATGTTCAAGAAGGCTGTACCTGTGATCCACCTGAAGAGAGAAAAGACTCTTGACGAGAAGGACCCCATAAAGTGTCTAAGTTATAAATGGATTCAGAGCAAGATGCAAAGGTTTGGAAAAGACTGTTTGAAACTAATGGAAGAAAATCGATGCCTAATGTCCCTAATGCATGCTTTAAGAAAGGACGTGGAGAAGAGGCTTAAGGTCGAGGGAGCTGAGCATGCTGAATGTGAACAAAGGGGTAAGCATAAGGGAAAAGGTCAGGGAGGCTAATATGGAGAAGGAGGAGGAGGTCTAGGAAAAGAATCTTGGCCTAGGACTTTTGGCTATTATGGGAAGAAGCATTTTGGAGTTTGCTGGAAAGTCTTTGGCGCATGTCTGAAATATGGACAGATGGGTCACTTTATCAAGGAAAGAGATTTTAGGAATGTGACCTTGTCACCTCTACCACCTAAATCATCTCAACCTCAAAAGAAAAGAGCCAAGAATAGAGACACAATTGAGACTCCCGCTAGTAGTTGGTAACAATTAGCTTAGGGTTATAGGACCTATATGATACGAATGATATTAATTAACTGCTTAAAAGCTTAGTATAGATTGATTTTCTTCATTGCTTATAAAGTGATTGACTTTTATATGATAGCAGCGCTCATTATGATATAGGTTATGTGTTATGTGATTAGGATACATCATACATGCCATGATATGTGTTACATACTAGGCAATATCTGTCCTATGATGTGATATTATATGATGGGTGCTCATGTTAAATGCATGCTAAGTAAGAAATTTTTGGTAGTGGGGTTAAGTGGATTAGAAAGAAAAGTGGACTAAGCTTTGATCCAATTTAGATAAATGACTGATAGGTATAATGTTATGAGGTATGAAATACTTACATTTAACAATGGTTTGATAAGTTATTAAAGGATAATTATGGTTGATGCTATAAGAAGAGAAATGATATTTAGTAATAATCAGTAGGAGAACGAAACAAATCAGTTACATTATATATACATAAGTATATGGTATGAAGTAAGTGAAGTATATTAAGGAATTTATAGCTTAGATGCTACCATATAGACTAGAACAACAAGAAAGTTAGGGGATTTCTTTGTCACTTATGTAAATATAGAGTACAGTCAAAGGAAGAATATTTATCTAGTGTGAGTTAAAAGAAGAAGGTATTATTCCCATTTGAATTTTAGTGCAAGATGCTTGATTGATTTTGGTGCTACGCATTCTTTTGTGTCTCCATGTTTTGCTAAGAGTCTTGGTAGAACTAAGGAATTAATTAATGAACCCTTAGTAGTGCTGACTCCTTTGGGAATAATGATAGAAGTCAAGTATATATTTAAGGACTGGAAAGTAGACATTGATGGATGGAAACTTCCTGTGGAGTTGTTAGAACTTGGCGTGCTAGAATTTGATGTGATCTTAGGAATAGATTAGCTATATGAGTGTGGAGCTTATATTGACTATAGAGAAAAGCAGGTAGAGTTTTGAACTAAGGATGGGGAGAAATTTGTTTATCAAGAAAATACCTATGATTAAGGTTCACTAACATAATCATGAAATGGATGAGTGTACTTAGGAAGCTAAGGAAGGGATGCAGTAGAAGCATTCCCAGTTTTTTCGAAAATGTATTAGTAAGTATTTAAATTCGAGTATGAATTTTTTTTAAGAGGGGGGAGACATAAAAGGATAAGTATTCTCAAACTTGTAATGATGATAAAAGGATAAGTATGATGCTAGTAGAGATTCTTTAGTGATGAGATTCCTTTGAGTATATAGGCTGCAATCAAAGTATAAGGATTTGAACTTTTATAAAGTGATAGATGTTAAGGCCATACGAACTATAAATTTGAGGATCCATGGGGACTTGATCTATGAGGGTATAAAATGATTTAATTCAAAATTTTAAATGATTTTAAGATAAAATGTTCTAAATTTGATTTGATTATGTACTTGTGTCTAGTGTGTCTGTCTATATGCATCGAGTTTTGCATTACAGAACCATACATCATCAATCATACATCATGAACCCCATCAATCATCGCAAAATGAAAATGTTTTGATTCTTACAAATGATTCTACACAGTTTTGAAATTATACCTGAAAGGGGTTTGAGTCATGTGGATGAGAAATGTTTTAAGGTATTAGATACAATAATGTTTGTTTGAGGTTAATAGAAAATTTGGTAGTGATCTTTAGTATAGAAAGAATTTTTATTGAGATAACCTAGAATGATATAGATTTGGAAAGATATAAGAGTTGCATAGAGATTTCATTGAATAGCAATGGTATTAGAAGGTTTATTATTTTAATACAGATAATTTAAATGATTAGGAATGCAAAGTATAGTAGGATGTTAGTGGAAGACTTGAAGTGATGAAATTACAAGCTAAAGGTATAAAAATTATGAGGCATTAGGTAATTAAGTCATGATAATGATGTATATATTATACAGTACGAGAGTAAGTTTGAAATAGTTATGAGAAGTTTATTTGGGATTTTAAATTAATAGATGCAAACTTGTTTAGGATATGATATATATATATGAATGTTTATTAAGTTTAAATATGTTTTAATTAATAAATGATGGGAGTATAGAAATCATAATGTTACCAAGGTACTAAACACGAAAATATTTATTGAGATTATAATAGATTAAGTAATAATTATTAATATGAAAAGGGAATTATCAAATATCAATTGGAGTTATTAATTTGGAATTATCTATTAGATTCTTATATGACAAATGTGATAAATAATGAATGAAAGTGGTGAGTAAGGTATTAGTATAGATATTAATATTAATAGAGATATAAGGAAAAGAAATGCTTGGGATTATATTAGATTGAAGGTGAAATTAAAGGTTCTATTACTTTTGTTTAAGGTTGAGGGATACAAAAATTATTAAGGATTAGTTTAAGATTTGTCTGAACAAGAGACTAACATAGGTATAGCTTAAGCTGAAGGTTTATCAGTGTGATTTTTGATAGATTGTGAGTATGTGTCCTACTATATTTCATATGTTAATTGTAGTTAGATATTGTATTTGAGTGCACAGCAAAAGCGTGGTGAATAAGCTAGGTAGAGTGTGTTGTGCTATTGGATTTGAGCATTCAAGGACAAATTTTTTTAAGGGGAAAGAATGTAACAACCCACACCCACCCTAGGAGTTTTTAGGACCAATTGCTTGAATTTAGAGCTATTATGGCTAAGTGTGTGATTTTTAAAAAATTCATGTGTGATGTGATTTATGAGTATTTGGCATGTTAAATTAATTTTAATATACCTACTATGAATTATTATTATGAAATAAATGATTTATGTGAAGTGCATTAGCATAAAATAATTTATGTTACACAAAATAAATTTTCATGCAAAAAAGCGATTTTTAAGTATAAAATAATTTTATGAGCATTTTTAAAATATTTTTAAATAAATGTTTTGGGAGAAATTTCAATGAAAATAATAAAAAAATATTTTATTTTTAATTACCAATAATCAGCCCCAAAATTAAATAAAAAGTCTAAATACCCAAAAGCTCACTATACTAAAACACTCATAACCTAGCTCATTAAGGGTAATATTGGAAATTACCCAAAACCCTAATTATTTATATCAAAAATTCGGCTTGCCCTTGCTTCCAGTAGCCACCATTCTATTATTTCATTATTTTGGCAAAAAAATTCTCTCAAAATTATTCTCTCTACCGAAATTCATAAAATACCTTCAAACATTGTGATTTCTTAACCGTATTAGTAAATTTTTCTCTCCTTTCAATTTATTATTGGATTTTTATGAAACTAATCATGATAATTTTTTTAATTGAATATTTACTAATTTTTATTGATTAAATTTGGCCTAGGTGAATTCTTGGGAAAGAAATTAATTTCTTTACCAAAAATACCAACCTCTCTACGCGATTTCTCCAAAGGTGAATCCTACAAGTCAAAATTCAAATTTTCACGTACAAACATTACAAGGGGGGAAATTTTCACATATTTGTATTCTAAATGGAGTTTTGATGTGTTTAGATAAAAAATATTGAATTAAATCATATTTTTGCATATTATTATAATGACCGAAAAGTTTTGGAAAACAAGGAAATTCATGGTTTTTATCCTAGAACTTAAAAGTTAGAAAATCTCATATGCACATACAAGTAAGGCTACTGATTCATACATATTAGAATTCTAAATTGATTTTTTGTTGTGTTTAGATGAAAAATAATGATTTAAATCATGTGTTTACATATTATTGTAATGATCAGAAAACACCGAAAAGCAAGAAAACTCATGATTTTCTCTCTAAACTCTAAACATGGAATTTTCATCCATGAGAATTGTCCATGGCTGACCGATTGGTGTGTATTAGTGTTCTAAACTGATATTTGTTATGATTGAATGAAAAATAATGGTTTAAATCACATGTTTACATATTACTGTAATGACCGGAAAGTACCGGAAACAAGAAAGGTTCATGGTATTCACCTAAAGTTTGAAAATTTTCATGCATATGGATCTATATAGGTGCCAATTCCTACATGTTCATATTATAAAATGATTTTTGTTTTGATTACATGAAAAATCTTTGTTCAAACCATGTTTTTACATATTACTGTAATAGACAGAAAGTGCAAAAAGTAAGAAAATTCAAGTTTTCTCTTTAATAGTGCATTTGGCCATTGTTTGGATTTTTATCCCAATGTCTATAATTTTTATGTAGTATATTTTAATGATTATTGACATGTATGAATGAATGATAAATGGTTAAATTGCATGTTGGTTGAAGGAATGACTCTAAACAAGGCTAGAGGCAATTTGGTATACTTAAGATATCTTACCCTTATGTTGTGATTAGAATGTGAATGTGATTGGGTAATGTGGAAATAGGTTTTATGATCTTGAATTGATGAAGAGATTGATTGAGTGAATTACACATAAGAGATAGGCATGACACTTGAGAGACTATTGATAAGTTAACATGTACGGAAGTGTTAAGTGTATTAAGAGGATTGTTAAAGTGAATTGATATTAAGATAATGACATTGCGTTTGAATTGAGAGAAGTTTTGGTATGAATTATAATATATTTTCATGTGAGCCTATAAAGGCTAAGTGGGCAAGACTTTTAAAGTCAACATGTTATGTGCAAGTGATGAGTGCACTTCTAAGTGCAACTCTGAGTGTATGTGAATGTTATATGTGCATGGGATAGTTATGGGATAGGATAGCATGATGATTAAATAAAGACTAAGTATGGAATTAAATATTATGTTAGAGCTTGAGGAGTTTTAGAAGTTTAAGGGTTATGAGTACTAGGAGCGAAGGAACCACAAGCTGAGTAAACATTATGTTATTGTTACAAGTATAAGCTATCATGAATGTGTTATGGGAGCCTTTAAGATTCTTCAAACCCAAGTTCACTTCCATTTCTAATTTGATTATGTGATTTCTTTGTTAAGCTTGGGTTGCCAAAGGATAATTGGTCCAAAGCCATTACTGGTTGTTTAATGATATGAAAGATCCTTCATAATTGTTGCCTTACCTTACTTTCTTTCTGGAACCTTACGGTTATCTTATTTCATCTTTCATTCAATAACTTAAATTGCTATTGCTAAAATTGTACATGTTATTAGTTTATTAAGTACTATTGTTATAAATGATTATCATTAGCTCTAGCTATGGTACCTCTTAATCTTTTATGTAGAAATCCTCATGCCAATGCGGGTAATCATCGAAACCTGTGCACATGTTGTTAACCTGATGGATAGGGGTTGTGTATCCACCTCAGCTAGAAAGGGTGGTTATAGCCGTGGAGCCTGACCAGTTTCACAACTTTATAAGTTATTAGGTTGGGAGTTAGAATTTAGTATGAGGCTACCTCTCCCTTAAGTGAATGAACTAGTATAGTTGTTTACTCTTATTGGGTAATAAGTGTGATTTCTACAAACTTGCTAAAGTGAAAATCTTGCTAAATTGAAAACTGTGAAACCATGATTTGTAAATCATGAATTATGTGTTATATGCAATGGGTTTTTCTTAAAAAAGGGATATATGGTATTGTTTATGCCATATTGTTTACTCATTGAGATCATCTATCTCATCCTTTCTTCTTGTATGGTTCTAGGTGAGCAATTTAAGGAGGCAAGGTGATGACTCAAGCATTCTACTTCGCTTAGGGGATTCCTTGTCCAATTCTTTAATTATACTATATTATGAAGAGTTACTTGTAGATGCTCCAGGATTTTATTTTGGGATATTAATCGTTGAGGATTTATTTTAAGACTTTAAATGTTATTTTCCTATGAGATGTTTTCAAATTATTTTGCTAAACTATTCTTTTTCATATTGAGTTTTCCTATATTATTGGATATTTAAGTTAATGCAACGGGTTGGTACGATCCTAAGCATGTTTGGTACAAGTATAAGTAGGGTTTATGGGCATGAGTGACCTTATGTCTCCCAATGTTCTAGGAGCATCATGTCTCAAAAATTGAGATGTGACACATATACTTCTATACTTACAACTTTACCAAGTTGAGGCATTACAAGACTTAAACATATGTTAATGTGTATGTGGAAAGCATTGGGAGGATTTTTATTGGCAAAGAAGTTGAGGATATAACGGAGAAGATTACTATGGAGTGTAGTATCACACCCCGATTTTCGAAGGTATAATGGTCCTAAGGGAAGGGTAAGTTTAAGATTACCATACACCCGTTGAACCCAATAACATTAATAAACTCCATTAATTAACTTAAAAATCAATTCCAATATATACATATATTCCATTATATTTCAAGTAACAAAATAAATATCTCCAAATCCTTTTAACTACTACGGAGTACTTAGAGTAACATATATAGTTGAAACAAAATAAAGTAATTTAAATTATTACATAATTAGCTTCTTGTAGAGGAAAGGATTACAAGAGCTTAATCTTCTCTACATTTAGCCTCCTCTACTCTAATGCCTCAAAAATCCACAATGAAGAGGGGTGAGCCTTCAACTCAATAAATTATGAAATATAACCATGCCTGGGGGCTGAACAATAAACATATATAACAAAATGGGTTTAAAAACAACAACATATATATGCCTAGAAGAAATGGCACTAAAGAGACAAAACCAATTAATCATATGATATCATAACTTATCAATTAGAGCAGTAACTTCTCCCTTTTCATTACGTATGCTTAGCCGAGCATATGCTTAGAGTACATAGCCCTCTCTAGGTAGGACATTGACATATTTGACCCTATCAGTTGGGTCACCGGTGCACATGGTCTAATGGTATATCCCCCATTAGTAAGGCATTCTGTCATACATATGGTCAATGGCTCGATCAATAGCTCGATAGGAGCAGTAATAATAATTAGACCTAAGTGGTCTCTTAATAAATCAATTAAACCCAAGTGATCCTTTGATAATCAATAAACAATTAGACTCAAATGGTCTTTTGATAATTAGTAAATTATATTTAGCAATTATAATAGCTTAACAAAATAAAATGATAATTCAATGGTGAATAATAAAATGGATTCAAAGGTTGATATTAATAATAACAATAATAGTTAATAAGCAACATAATTCAATTTAATTCAATAGGAATTTCAATAAATCATTTATGGTAGGTTACCATGTATTGATATATTTCATAACTTACCTCTCTAAGCAAAATCTCCAATTAAATACCAATCACTGCAATCCGATTGAGATGTAACAATCTCAGATTCACAACCTACAATAAAATTTTTGATTCAATTATTATCAATTTCTGTATTACAGATCTAAAGTAATTAACTTAATAATCTTAATTTAAAATCAATATCAATCTATTCTATTACTTAATCAAAAAAACAATTATGTTCTAAGATCAGAATAATCACTAGAAACAGATTTGGAAATTCGATCATCGCTTGCTAGAAATTCACTGAAAAAACTATTTAACGTCAGATTTTGATAAAACAATATCAAAAATCTTGTTTAGAAGTGAGGGTCCAGATTTTTTGGTTATCTATTGCTTGTAGGAGGATCACCGGAAAAACTATTCCGATTTGCATTCTGTCTCCATATTCTGACCAAAATTTCAAGTTAGTCCAAAAATTACAAATAATATACTAAATGAAAGCGGGGAATGTCAAGAATCCAATGGTACCAAAATAGTTGAAAATGAAAGTCAAAAAGTCGATGAAATTTAGTTTAGAAGCTGCTAGCTAGCAATTATTTTGGTAGTGAGTACGAATTCGTCCGGTGGCGGATGGCGGCACTCTAGGTGGCATTGGAAAGATCTTGGCTTCCTTTTTCCAATGGTCTAGCACGTACACTATTTCAATCACTGAAAGTAGCAATCTGGCAGTCGAAAGTTTCTGCTTTTACTGTTCCCTCTCTCTCTTTATATCTGCTGTATCTGGCAGACAGCTCCCCCTTCCCCTTTTTAAAAATATTTTTTTATAATAATGATAAAATATAATAATAATAATGATGATGATGATGTTAGATATCATCATTACTTTCTCCCCTTTTTTTTCTTTTTTTCTTTTTCTTTTTCTTTTTTTTCTTCCCATTGCGAACATAATGATTATTTTCCCTCTCTTTTTCTTTTAAATCATTATCATCATTTCATTTCATTTTGTTTAATAATAATAATAATAATAATAATAATAATAATAATAATAATAATAATAATAATAATAATAATAATAATAATAATAATAATAATTTTCATAAATTCAAAATAATAATTCCCAAAAGATTAATAATAATAATATTTCACTAAAATAATTAATAATTATTGATACCAAAATTTAAATTAACTTAATCAATAATTTATTAAAAATAAAATTTTTTAACAAAATTCAATAATAATGAAATCACAATATTTTTGAATAAATAAATAATAACTAGGTGTCAATTTCTTAAATTAATTTGAAATTAACAAAACAATACCAATAAATAATATTTACCAATTAGCAATAATTAAATATTGCTATAAAATATTCTTGAAATTTCTCTAATTAGAATATTTATTAAATTTAAATAAAAAAATACTCCAAAAATCAAATAGAAAAAATAAAATTTTCTCAGATATTACAGTCTTCCCCTCTTAAGAAAATTCATGCTCGAATTTTTAACAGGGTAGTCAATTAATAATTGAAAATAGTAATTGAAATATCAATAATTCAATACTTTTAAATATAATATTATTTCAAACAGTTGAAAATAAAAAAGGGTACTTCCCTTGCATACTCTGCTCACTCTCCCAAGTACACACTTCCATAGACAGATTTCTCAACAACACTTTAACTATAAGGATCTGCTTATTACGAAGCTTCTTAACTAATCTGTAAACAATAGCTATAGGGACTTCCTTGTAAGACAAATCCTGTTTAATAGCTAACTGTTGAGATTGTGGAATATGAGACAAATTCGAAAACATAATTACGAAGCATCGAAACATGAAACACAGGATCATCATCTAAACTAGATAGTAATGCCAACTGATATGAAACCTCTCCCACTCGATCTAGAATCTCAAAAAGACCAATGTATCGTGGAGACAAGTTACGTTTCTTACCAAATCTTATGACAGCTTTCATCAGTGAGATCTTCAAGAATACATGATCGCCAATAGCAAACTATAAAACTCTCCTCTTCGGATCGGTGCAACTCTTTTGACAAGTAAATGCTATCTTTAATCTTTTCTTTATGAGAGGTATCTTCTCTAAAGTATACTAAATCAATTCAGGTCCTTTTATGAATTTCTCACTAACTTTATCCCATCAGATAGGAGATTTGCATTTTCTCCCATACAATGCTTTATAAGGAGCCATCTTGATTGAACTATGATAACTGTTGTTATAAGCAAATTCAATCAAAGGTAAATGCTTATCCTAGTTACCTCCAAAGTTTAAAATACACATTCTTAGCATATCTTCTAAAGTTTGAATGGTTCTTTCTGATTGGCCATCTATTTGAGGGCGGAAAGTAATACTGAAGTTCAATTGAGTGCCTAGTGACTCATGTAACTTTTGCAAAAATCTCGATGTAAATTGTGCTCCTCTATCTGAAATAATAGAGACTGAAACACCATGAATTTGTACTATCTCATCATATACATATATACTTTCTCTATTATGTAGTCTAATCTCTTAATCTTATCAAAATCTTACTCCTTATTTTTATCTTATTTCATAATTTTTCCATAACCAATTGATTTCGTACGTAAGACTCCATGTGTACATTTTTTTTTAAAATCTAACTCTTACATCAATCTTAGTCCTTACAATGTCTCTACCTCACCTATATTTCATGCATACTCATTCATACTTAAATCACATTCATTCGGCGATATCTAAACATATCTATATTAAAGCTCTATCATAAAAGATAGCTTCAATTAACATCAAGAAAGATTCTAAACTCGATGGTATATAATTTCTTAATTGTTCTTATATATATACACAAAGGGTTCACTTAAGGCAATTTTGGGCAACTATATCATTTATCTTGTATCCATTTCTAATTTAAAGAATCATATTCACTTCCTCTCACTAATTACCTCATATTCTTGTTTCATATATTTTCTCTTGTTCTATAACTTTCATTTACATTTCCATCACATTAGTCATTTTATCCTTTTATTTCAAACTTATAGATTCATTAGCCTTATTATTCATTGCAATTCACAGCTTACCAATCTACTTATTCTCTTAATTATTTCATCATCCTTCTATTGTACATTCAATTTTTCTTAATTTATATATCTTGTTCACCTAAACTTCACCACCAATGTCCAATCCTTATCCTCTTTAATCATATATTTCTAAAATTTTTTTTTTATTAACATCAACTTTCATTTTAACAATTAAATCTATTAACCCAAAGGTTAATAAGTACCTATACATCTTTTATATCACATTGCTTCTTAGTGTCAACTCAAAATTAATTATAATCTTACACATAATCTTAAACATATTGTTCTACATACCCTTATTAATATTCAAATCAAATATTAACAATCAAATCATAAATCCCATCTCATTAATTTTCATACTTTTCCGATAAACATACATTGATGATCTTCTTAATTCAAAATAACTTCAACATATAATTCCATAACCAAAGTTTCTTTATAATTTTGTTTTATTCCCTTCTCATTCTAAATGTCATTTAACAATTTACTAAGTTATTATCTCATGTATATATATATCTGTTACACTGTATACATTTAGTCATCTATAAATAATAGTCATATTTTAACCTTAAGCATTTCTTTAGCAAATGATTTCAAGCATCACACCACTAAAATAATCATACAAACATTAACAATTCATAATTTTTAATCAATTCCTCATAATTATATAAAACCTTAAGTCAGTACTCATATTATTAAAATTGTCATCATTACTAATCACCTTAATTACTCCAAAATTTAATTCTTTGACATTCACAAAATTACTCTTATTTAATACATACTAACCATTTATAGTACTATTTATCCCTTTATCATGAAATTATTTGAACTTATTAGAACATAATAATTAATTAGTCTAATCTATCATTTCATTCTCGAATACCATCTATTAAGATTCCTAAATTAATATTTTCATCTCATTTGAACCAATTCATCTTTAATTCTAACACCATCAATTACACTTCATATTAAGACCTAAACTATGCTCCAAGTGGAAGCTAAACACTTAGACATAGAGCAATGGTACACTTATAACAGAGAAAACATGACAAGGTCATATTAAAATGTTATGTGCTATAACCCTTATCTTACTTTTAAATTAATCTCTTATAATTCATACTTTCAATATCTAACTTCCACCACCTGTACTCTAGATCTTACAGTACACTAACAATACTCTAAACTATTCACCTTAAACACAAACAACCATCTTACTAAATTGTATTAATATACTTAGTTGCATCAACCCTCATAATATATATACAATACATATCTTTACATATCACAAATTTTATATATAACAAAATCACTTTACTTGTTATCATGATAAGTTCCACTAAATAACTTTAATATCATTAACTACACATGCCCCATAATTCATAAGTTCTATTCATATAATATATGATCTCAACTATCAATTCTATAAACTTATTATTATCAATTCCAAAGCTTAGTATCTATATCTCTGTACGGGCTTTATTTATTTATCTTCAATCTTTTCCCTTTTTACCCTTGTCTCTAAAAATTACGTATATTTAACGTTTATTATACTTATGCTAAATATCTCACATGCTAGAATTTCTCAAAGCAAATTATAACTTTTAAATTTCTTTTATCTTCCACATCACAGAGTGTTAAAGAGTTTTACTTAGTTCATCAACCAACATAGTCTTTGGAGATTCATCTTTTCATAATAACTTGTGCTCATAATTTGCACAATAATTTATTTTCAATTGAACATCAAATAAAGGGTCATTCTACCATCACTACCAACTAATTAACATATCATATTCTTTACATAACACTATAATTCTGAGCTTCTTTATCCTATCTTTTTCCTTGGACAATATATCATTCATTATGATATTCAAACCACATATATATTCATAACCTAATATTTCATCTAATTCTAATTACTATTAAAATTCCCATTTAGCCCCTTGTAAAGCAAATCTTGCAGTTGCATCTTCAATTCCTTCAATTTAGTTGGTGTCATGTGATAAGGAGGTATGGAAATCGGACTGGTTCCTGGTAACACTTCAATATTGAATTTGATCTCTCTTTCTAGTGGTAAACCTGGCAATTCTTCAAGAAACACATATGGAAATTCATTAACAATCGGAATATGCTCTATCCCTTTTACTTTAGACTCAGTATCTCCAATGAAAGCCAAATACCCTTTACATCCTTTTCTTAACAATCTTTTTGTTCCAATAACAGAGATTAGATTATATAGTACTTCACTCTTATATTCAAATTCTTTTCCTATAGGAGGTCTAAGCACTATCTTCTTATCATGATAATCAATGGTAGCAAAATTCCTGGACAACCAATCCATGCCCAAGATTACATCAAACTACATTAGCAGTTCTATCAAATCAACTTCTAGCTCTTTATTGTCATTTGTTCGACTAACAGAACCTTATTCAAAATGAATAACCCTTCTAGGATGGTAATGTCCATGATGGGGAGGAATATCCATAAATTAAAAAGAAATAAGGCAACTTAGATTCTTATCATAACAATATACAAAGATCTATTCCTAAAGAAAACATAACAATGACGTGATGGAATTCTATACTCCGTAGTTTCTCTTAGTTATACATTTACTTAGGTTACAATATCTCTAGTTGTAAACCTTTAGCTCTGATACCACCTTTGTCACACCCCAATTTCCAAAGGTATAACGGTCTTAGGGCAAGGGTAAGTTTAAGACTACCATACATCTGCAAAACCTAATAACATTAATAAACTCCCTGAATCAACTTAAAAATCAATTCCAATATATACATATATTCCATTATATTTCAAGTAACAAAATAAATATCTCCAAATCCCTTTAACTACTACGGAGTACTTAGAGTAACATATATACTTAAAATAAAATAAAGTAATTTAAATTATTACATAATTAGCTTATTATGGAGGAAAGGATTACAATAGCTTAATTTTCTCTATATTTAGCCTCCTTTAATCTAGTACCTGAAAAATCCACAATGAAGAGGGGTAAGCCTTTAACTCAATAAATTATGAAATATAACCATACATGGGGGTTGAACAATAAACATATATAACAAAATGGGTTTAGAAACAATAATATATATGTGCTTAGAAGAAATGGCACTAAAGAGACAAAACCAATTAATCATATCATACTATAACTTATCAATTAGGGCAGTAACTTCTCCCTTTTCATTATGTATGCTTGGCCAAGCATATGCCTATAGTACATAGCCCTCTCTAGGTAGGACACTAACATATTTGGCCCTATTAGTTGGGTCACCGGTGCATACGGTCTAATGGTATATTTCCCATTAGTAAGGCATTCTGTCATACATATGGTCAATGGCTCGATCAATAGTTTGGTAGGAACAATAACAATAATTAGACCTAAGTGGTCTCTTAATAAATCAATTAAACCCAAGTGGTCCATTGATAATCAATAAACAATTAGACCCAAATAGTCTTTTGATAATCAATAAATGATATTTAGCAATTATAATAGCTTAACAAAATAAAATGATAATTCAATGGTGAATAATAAAATGGATTCAAAGGTTGATATCAATAATAACAATAATAGTCAATAAGCAACATAATTCAATTTAATTCAATAGGAATTTCAAAAAATCATTTATGGTAGGTTATCATGTATTGATATATTTCATAACTTACCTCTCTAAGCGAAATCTCCAATTAAATACTAATTACTGCAATCCGATTGAGATGTAACAATCTCATATTCATAACCTACAATATAACTTTCGATTAAATTATTATCGATATCTATACTACAGATCTAAATGAATTAACTTAATAATCTTAATTTAAAATCAATATCAATCTATTATGTTACTTAATCAAATAAAATAATTACGTTCTATGATCAGAATAATCAATAGAAACATATTTGAAAATTCGATCGTTGTTTACCAGAAATTCATCGAAAAAACTATTTAACATCGGATTTCGATAAAAAAGTATCAAAAATCTTGTTTAGAAGTGAGGATCCAAATTTTTTGGTTATCTGCTACTCGTCAAAGGATCACTGAAAAAACTATTTCGGTTTGCATTCTGTCGCCAAATTTTGATCAAAATTTCAAGTTAGTCCAAAAATTATAAATAATATACCAAATGAAAGTTGGGAATGTCAGGAGTCCAACGGTACCAAAATCATTGAAAATGAAAGTCTGAAAGTTGACAAAATTTAGCTTAGAAGCGGCTGGCTGGCGACTATTTTGGCGGTGAGTGCGAATTTGTCCAGTGGTGGATGGTTGCGATCTAGGTGGCGTTGGAAAGATCTCAACCTCCTCTTTCCAATGGTTCGGCACATGCACTATTCCAATCATTGAAAAGTGGCAATTCGGCGGTCGAAAGTTTCTGCTTCTATTACTCCCTCTCTCTCTCTCTCTCTCTCTCATATCTGCTCTCTTAGGCAGACAACTCCCCCTTCCTCTTTTTAAAATAATTTTTTTATAATAATTATAATAATAAAATATAATAATAATAATAATAATAATAATGATAATAATGATGATGTTGGACATCATCATTACTTTCTCTCCTTTTTTTTTCTTTTCTTTTTCTTTTACTTTTTTTCTTTTTCTTTTTTTTTCTTCCCGTTGGGAACATAATGATTATGTTCCCTCTCTCTCTCTCTCTCTCTCTTTTTAAACCATCATCATCATTTCATTTCTTTTTTTAATTATAATAAATAATAATTATAATAATTATAATTTTCATAAATTTAAAATAATAATTCCCAAAGATTAATAATAATAATATTTCACTAAGATAATTAATAATTATTGATTCCAAAATTTAAATTAACTTAATCAATAATTTATTAAAAATAAAAATTTTTAATAAAATTCAATAATAATGAAATCACAGTATTTTTGAATAAATAAATAATAACTAAGTGTTAATTTCTTAAATTAATTTGAAATTAGCAAAACAATACCAATAAATAATATTTACCAATTAGCAATAATTAAATATTGCTACAAAATATTCTTGAAATTTCTCTAATTAGAATATTTATTAAATTTAAATAAATAAATACTTCAAAAATCAAATAGAAAAAATAAAATTTTCTCAAATATTACATTTAGTTTCTTGCAGGTTTTGAATATTGGGAGTTGTTGGAGGTACAGTTAGCGCTCCGTAGGTCTACTATTTATTTGTTTTGTTAGACAAGGTTCTATGAGTTTTCGGTGGTTTTAGGCATATCCATGCCCTAGGATTATAACAATCCACACCCACCCTAGGAGGTTTATGGTAATTTATTTGAATTTAGAACTATTATGACAAAGTGTGTGCTTTTACAAAAATTCATGTGCTATGTAATTAATGAGTAAGTGGCATGCTAGATTAGTTCTAATATGCATAAAATGAATTATGAATATGAAATATGTGATTTATGTGAAGTGCATGTGCTTTAATTAATTTAAATGCATATAAAGTGAATTTTCATGCATAAAGCGATTTTTAAGCATAAAACAACTTTTATGAGCATTTTTAAAATATTTTAAATTAAATGTTTAGGGGGGATTCTAATGAAAATAAGAAGAAAAATGTTTTATTTTTAATACATTTAAATCAGTCCATAAATTAAATTAAAAGCCCAACTCACCAAAAGCCTAATACACCAAAACACTTTTAACCTAGCTCATTAATGGTAATCTTGTAATTTTTGCACCATAACCCTAATTTTAATCTAATATTCAGCTACCCTAGGGTTAGGCAGCCTCCATCTTGTTTTTCCATCCAATTTTTATATAATTTTCTCTCAAAAATTCTTCTCAACTGAAATTCACAAGGTGCCTCCAAACCTTGTGATTTTGTGATCTTCTTTGTAAGTTTTCCTCTTCTTTCAAGCTACTTTTTGATTTCTATGAAAATAACCATGAATAATCTATATGGGGCTGTATATTTACTATTTTTCTTATTATTAAATTCAGCTTAGGTTGTTCTTGGAGGAAGAAACCGATTTTCAACTATAAACATAACTCCTTCCTCGCAAATCTATCAAAGGTGAACTCTAAAACCTAAAAGTTAGAATTTTCATGTATATGAACATAGGGGGGGGGGGGGTGATCTCTACATTTTGATGTTCTAAATTTTTGTTATGTTTACATGAAAAATATTAGTTTATATCATGCGTTTACATATTACTATAATGATTAGAAAGGATGAAAAACAAGAAAATCCATGGTTTTTCATGGCAATATAGATTCAGCCTACATTGGGATTTTGATCCCAAGGTCTATAATTTTTGTAAGGTATATTTTAATGATTTTTGACATGTGTATATGACTTATCCATGATTTAATTGCATGGTGACTAAAGGAGTAACTCTCAAAAACACCTAGAGTGATTCGGCCATACTTAGGGTTTCTAAAACCCTAATTGATATGTTTGATTAATATGTATACATCATTAAGTGACATGTGAATTAGGTTTTATGATATGTTAATTGTGAATTAATGATCTTAAATTGATTATGAGATTGATTGTATGAATCGATCAAAGGAGATAAGTATGACTCTTTCAAGGCTTACTTGTTAAGTTGATGTATATGAAAAGTATTAAGTGTGCCAAGTTAGAAGTTAAATTGAGTTGATATTAAGATTATAATTTATTGTGTTTGGCTTTAGAAAAGTCTTGGTATGAATTATTATGTGATTTCATGTGAGCCTAAGAAAGCAAAGTATACAAGACTTAAAAGTCAACATATTATGTACAAGTAATGAGTGCACTTCTAAGTGCAACTCCAAGTATATGTGAATGATCTATGTGCATGGGGTGGTTATGAGATAGGATACATGATGTTAAGCTAATGATAAGTATTGAATTATAATGTTATGTTAGAGCTTGAGGATTGTTAGAAGTGCAAGGGCTACAGGCATTAGGAGCTAAGGAACCACAAGGTGAGTAAACATTATGTTCATGTTATAAGTATAAGTTATCATGATATGTGAACCTTTGAGATTCTTGAAACCTAAGTTCCTTTCTATCATAAATTATAATTATATGAATTCTTTGTTAAGCTTGGGGTTGCCAAAAGGACAATTAGTCTGAAACTATTATTGTTTATTCAATGATAAGAAAGAACCTTTGTAAATGTTGCCTTACCTTACATTCTTTTTGGAACAACATTGTTGTTTATCCTTCGTTCAAAAAAGCTAAACATCTATTGCTATTATGTTACATGTGATTGCATTCTTCAATGATATTGTTACAAGTGATTGCAATTAGCTCTAGCTATGGTACCTATGAATTTAGCTCTAGCTATGGTACCTATGAATCCTTTTATGCAGAAATCCTCATACTGATGCGGGAAATCATCAGAACCTATGCACATGGTCCTAACATGATGGATAGGGATAATGTATCCACCTCAGCTAGAAGGGGCAGTTCTAGTTGTGAGGCCTAATCTGCTTCATGCTTCTTATGTGATAGTAGTTAGAATTTGGTATGATGCCGCCTCTCTTTTATGTGTTCAAGTGAATATGGTAGCAACCTTCACTCTATATGTTATGAGTTATAAGTTTAATTTCTGCGAACCTTGCTAAACTGCAAACAATGAACCATGAACTATAAATCATGAATTATGAATCATGAACTATGAGTTATGAGCAATAAGGCCTTTCTAAGGGATATGTGTTATTGTATAAGCTATATTATTTACTCATTGAGATCATCTATCTCACCCCTCTTCTTATGTGGTTTCTAGGTGAGTATTATGAGGAGGCAAAGTAATAGCTCAAGCAATCTACTCCACTTGAGGGATTTTCTTATCTAAGTTTATTATTGTATTGTGATATAAAGAGTCACTTTTAGATGCCCTGAGAGTTCTTGTTTGGGAATTTATTTGGAACATTATTTATTTGATGAACAATTTGGAGTCTTAATTAATCTTTTCTTATGGATTGTATTCAAAGTTTATTTAACTATTCTTTAATTAGTTAAATATTTCCTTTATTATTGGTTATTCAAGTTAATGCATGAAGTTTTGGTACGATCCTAGGTAGTGTTTATATGTGTATGAGTGGGTTCTACAGGCATGGGTGACCTTATGTCTCCCCATGTTTTAAGACCATTATATCTCCAAAATTGGGATGTGACAAGGACCGTCATATCCCAAAAGTGGGATGTGACATTATCATTAAACTCATTTACATAATCAAATCAAAACTAAGATATTTTATTTCAAAACCATTTAAAATTTCAAAAAATTTAACCATTTTATACCCTAATAGATCAGCATCCTCTTGCATTCTCAAAATCATAGTTTGCATGGCCTTAACATCTTCTCACTTCATGGAAGTTCATATCTTTTACATTCTAATTGCCCCCTATGCATTCAGAAGAATCTTCATCATTGAAGAATCTCCACCTGCATCATATATTCCTTCATTGTAGTCACAAGTCCTAAAATAGTTGTCAAATTCATCATATCATAGAAAGCATACAACATATATAACACATACACAAACATAACTAACAATAGTAATTCATCATAACATAACGTTAATGTTGAATTGGAAGTAAGAGAAACTCAAAA
>CANTUT010002384.1:47500-50000 GCA_947687605.1 Reutealis trisperma
ATAAACCTCATATCCTGACCTAGTATAGGTTCAATGCCTCGTCTATCTATGAGTGGAATATAGATGGTATGTTAGAATACAAAATCCTTAACCCACTCCAATAGATGACCATGGCAGTGAATGCCTATAAAACCCAAATAGGAACCTCAGATAGAGCCATAGCTGAACTCCTTATAACTGGTTTTTCAGGACATCTTAAAGGATGATGGGATTATCATTTGTCCCCAAGCCAACAGTTAGAAATACTCCATTCTATCAAACGCTTGAAAATCGAACCCCTATATTAGATAAGAGAGGTCATACCATATAGGATGCTGTGTCAACCCTCATCCTAACCATATCTCTTCATTTCATAGGAGACCCATCCCATCTTAAAGACAAGAATGCTAAGCTCCTTAGCAATCTCAGATGTAGGAGACTTAGTGATTTTCAAAACTACAAAAACACATTTCTCACTAGGATAATGCTTATGGAAGATTCTAACCAACCTTTTTGGAAAGAAAAATTCCTTACAAGATTATCCAAAATCCTAGGAGAAAAAGTTAGGAATGTCATTAGACAAGCCTTTGGTAACCAGATCCCTTATGATCAATTCACCTATGAAGAATTGATTAGTCTTACCCAAAAGGAAGGCCTTAAGATCTTCCAAAACTTAAAACTACCAAAAATAACTCAAGTAGGATATGAGGAAGGACTAGATAGGAATTAGGAAATTTCTATTAGTAATTTGACTACAATCCCATAGAGTCAAAACCAAAAACCTGTAGTGGTCAGTGTAAAAACAAACCCTATAGGAAATCCAAACCTTCTTATAATAGGAAATCCCAACCTAGGAATGAAACCTAGTGTAAGAAACCATCCTCCAAAAAGACCTCCAAACCTTACAAGAAGTCTTATATCATGTCCAAACCTAAGACTAGTCTTAAGAACGTCATCTGCTATAAATGTGGAAAGAAAGGTCACACTTCTAAATTCTATAGACTAAATACTAGATTGCATGAACTCTAGTTAGAAGAATAAATCATAAATAAGATTTCTCCTCTTTTAGTTGAGTCTTCAGAGTTTGAGTTTTATATGTCTTCATAAGAAAAACCACTTCAAATAGATGAGTTAGCTAATTTGTCTTCCAATTCAAACATAGAATTTGGTTCAGAGGTAGATTTAAAAATAAATAAAAATTCCAAACATATTAATATGTTGACAAAAAGCCAAGAAATAATTCTTGAAGCTGTTAAGTATATTAATGACCCTGTCCTTCAAAAGGAATGTTTAGATCAGCTTCTTAAGACATTAGAAGAGAAGCTTGTAAAAAAAACCTTCCATCTTACCCTCTACTAGTAAGAATTCCTATGATCTTATAGCCATTCTAGATAGAGGTAAGAAGTCTAGAAAACTTGTCCCCTACAGTTCAGGACCTTCAAAAAGAGATTAGGAAAGTTAAGTCAGAATTGAAAAACCTTAAGCTAGAATAGCAAAAGGATTCTGATTTAATCCAAAATCTTATTTCAAAAATGTCTTATTGAAATTATGATACTGGTTTAGATGATCACATAGAAAATTTTGAGCTATAAAACTTGGATAATTTGGAAAAGGTTCTAGACATTCCAGATAATTTTATAAATGTTTTGAGAGAAAATTACTTCTCAGAAATATTTAATCCAAATCAAGATTGTTTTTTTCAAAAGATTTTCAATTGGAAATAATTGCTTTGTTTGATATAGGAGCAGATCTCAATTGTAGCAACTACAACTTGGTTCCAAAACGATATCATTATGAAACAAAAGAAAAACTTGTTACAAACAAATAATTCAAAATTAACTATTGGTAGGAAAACTGAAGCTTCAATAGTTAATGAAAATATCGCTTTAAAAAATGTTTTTCTTTTGCCAAAAAAACCTTCGTCAGATGGTTATATTAGGAACTCCTTTCATTAATTTGATCACTCCTTATAAAGTCACTGATGATGGAATCATTTTCAAAACAAGGAATTCAAAATTAATTTTCCCATTCCTTGAAAAAACCAAAGAAAAGAAATCTCAATCTTATAAAAGCAAATTCAGTTTATAATTTTGAGATTAATGCCTTGATAAAAGGAAAAACAAGACATCTCATGCATCTTAAGCAAGATGTCCATTTTCTAAAAATTCAAAAACAAATTCAAACTGATTTTATTAAAAATAAAATCACTTATTTTCAAAATAAAATTGAAAAAGAAATTTGTTCTAATCTTCAAAATGCTTTTTGGGACAGCTACCCTATGAAAAAGATTTTGATGAAAATAAATTCCTATCAAAGCTAGACCAATCCAAATGAATAAATCTCTAGAACAACATTGTAGAAAAGAAATTCAGGATTTAAAGTCTAAGGGTTTCATTACAAAATCTAGGTCATCCTGGTCTTGTACAGCTTTCTATGTCAACAAGAATAGTGAAATAGAAAGAGGAACACCTAGGTTAGTAATCAATTACACACCTTTGAACAATGCCTTAAGATGGATTAG
>CANTUT010002385.1:0-12500 GCA_947687605.1 Reutealis trisperma
CCCCAATCATTCTATTTTCGTTTGTGGTAAACTTTTTTCCTTTGAAAGCTTCTTTCATTGAATTCAAAGATCGAGGGCTGTGAAGCATGCTGTCTTATTACGATGAAAATAGCAGGTTATCTTCCCCGCCTTGAATCAATATATAGAGAAAGAGAGATCGATGCCAAGAAGTCTTCCCAAGTCGCTTGCTTAAGGTGGTTCGTCTGACCAAGAAAGAAAGTCCAAGAGGAATGGGATCTTTTGCCAGTAGATCTGATTTCGCGAGATGCGATCCAAAAGAAAATATGAGACTGGATGCCGAAGCTTTCTAATAAGAATGTCGAATAGAAGACCATGGAAGTAATGAAAAGAGAAAAGATCACATAGCGTGCAATTGAAAGAAGGGCTTCAGACAAGATTGTGCTAAATCAACTATCGAATAGAACCTTCGTCCGGTTCACCGGTCGGTAAGCGAACTGAAAGATTGGAATAATTTTCTTTTCTCGTCCACAAATAGGAGTTAACCTAGTGAAGCCTAGAAGGATTCTCTTGAGTCATTGTATATTAATACAGAAATAAGTAGTTAAAATAGCTGCTCCAGCGAAGACTTTAGATGCGGACATAGCTCATGGCGAAAGGAAAGGCCTTGAATCACTCCTTTCCATTCCATTGGGTCTAGCAGGCAAGAGGGGAGGATGCTATCCTATTATGCTATGCCCCAGTTGCAGCAGTGCCGAGATGCCTTCTTAAAGGGGATACAGTACTAGTTCGCTTAGTCAATCTTTTGCCTACATCTCTAGCTGCACAAGGCCAGTATGTGAATACTTGGAGAGTGCAGTACAAGGTAGGTGGTCTTTGCTGCTTGGTTTATAAGCTCGCTCGTAAGGCGGGGATACATTTCATCCATATCGCCGGCCTCACATGGACGGAGATGCTTATGCTTATCATATCACGGCTTCCTAAGATGCTAACACAGGGGCTACTATTGCTACGGGAGCTTATTGGTGGAGCAAGAAGAGCGGAGTAATGTCCCACGTGGACATTTTTTTCATTTAAAACATCAAGAGCTTCCTCGTTCGTACTCAATCAGTAGATCAATGATTCGAATGCGCATCCCTATCCAGTTAATAAAGAAAGATTAGGTTCGCGCTTCAGCCTTTATTTGATTCGAAAGAAAAACGAAGAAATCTCGTTGTCGCGGGCAGGCCTCTGTACCATCTGTCTACTCGAGACACGAGTTGACAGGAAGAGAGTAAGAAAACAAGGTAGCTAACCTCCAAAGAATGCCTTTTAGTTCTTCTTTGGAGGTTAGCAACCGTCGTTAGTCCTTCTTTCCGGATGTGAACTCTTAGCTTCCGTCTTGTCTCAGAATTGAAGGATTTTCCGCTTCCACCTGGTCTGTTCCTGTATTCAGTGGCCTTAATTGCTCGGCTTCTTTTCGATGTATCGACCCGTGCGGGGATTATTCCCCTGTCTTTCGATCACTCTCAGAACTTAACCAGAAGACCTTACTGCACTGCCTAACCTTCCTCTTCTGACATTACAGAACAAAAGATCAAGGCACTTAATGGTCACAAGCAGGAGTAGGATTAAAGTAATCATCTCGAATCTCGCCAAGTGCCCTTGCATTCATCCTGAGAGTTCTATAGAGTTCTATCCCGAGAAAGCTCTATTAAGTCTGACTAAAGAGCGGATTCCCTTGTCTTGTCGTTAGATCTGCACTTGAAGGCTCAGTCCTTCTTCTTTACTTTAAAAGAAGCAATTTTGATTCAATAGCAGCTGACCCGATTCTTCATCCGGCCTCTACATTCATAGGTTCCCCAGAGCCAACCGAGTCGGAATCTTGCCTAACCCAATCAAAAGCTAGCTCTGTTCTCCTAGCCTAACTGGGGAATGCACTCCTTTGGCAATCACTACTACTATATTCCAACTTCCTTCAATTAGGGAATAGCGCAGATGGATCAATCACGCGGTTCTGCAGCTTGCTGTCAGCTCCCCTCCAATCTTTGCTTGACGGTAAGCTTCAAACTAAATCATTTCTTTTTCTTTCTTAGCTTTTCAGCTTTCAAATTGGGAATCAACTCCTTCTGCTCCTCTTTCTTTTAGTGATGCTGGTATTCTAAGTCAGCCGGCTACTAGTCAACGTCTTCGCTTTGAAAGCGGGGGATAAGGTAGACTGTCCTTGCTTCGGAAGCAGCTACAATAAATACTGCTTATGGACCTTAGATCACTAAAGGATAAGGCAAGGGTCCTAGACCTGTACCTGGATCTGCAGACACCGAAAAGCCAGCTCCCCGATCCGATGCCCTTATTCCGAGTATCAAAAAAATAAGGAATTGAGCCCTAAAGGAAGAGACTACGAGGCCAATTACACCAAGAACAAATGAGACACCAATCGAAGGCTAGGCTTAGACGATTGAAATTAATGGAAAGCTGCCAAGAGGAGCAAGCCTACATCGAGCAAGTTGACATTGAGAAATTGTGTGAAATAAATCAAAGATGGATCTTTTTTCACGTCCGATTCGAGATGCTCTTCCTTTTTTCGTAGGTAATACTTTTCCGGTTTCCGCTCACTAGCGAAATCTTCTATGTGATAGAAAGAGGGGAGTAGTCAATCAAACAAATTAAAAGAAAACGGCACTCAGCGATCTCAGGGCTTGGAAACAAGCTACCTTGACCATCTTCCGAAGTTCTAAAAAATCTACTGTACTGATTCAATTCATATCGAATTCTACTTTTCCAAATTGGTTAAGGAAGAGACTACCAGAAAGACAGGAAACCTTCTTACCATCCCCGGGTTTAAGAATAGAAAGGGGAACTCCTGCATTGATAGCGTAATTTTGTATTTATAATAGTTTCTTTGATGTAAGTTGAAATTTTTTAGTTTCAATGGGAACAAGCATTTGATCATAGAATCTTGCGAATACCCAGTCTTGACATAAATCTCTATCCAGATCATCCAAAAAGTGGAATGCTCCCTTATCTGTACGGAAAGCGAATGACTGATCAAGAAAGACTTCAGGTCTTAATACGTACTTTGGAAGTATATTTGCAAGTGAGATCAGAAGAAGTTCATCTTCCAGTTCGAGATGAAGATAGAACTCCTGATCAATCTCTTCGAGTGTATCCAACCGAAAAAATAAAAATCTATCCATCTTAAAAGGCAAGCCCTTCGGTACCGATTTTACTTGTAATTGAGAAAATGCATATGAACCCTTATGAATTACCTTTTTCATATTACAGAGATCTACATTCTGGTAAATCAAATTATATTTGTTTACCGTTTTCTGGATTTCCAGGAGAAGACGTCGTCGTAAAGTCAACATGGTGGAACTGGAAAGACTAGTTAACTTGAGTAATTCAAATGTTACAACATAACATGGGAGAAGAACCATATGGATAGGGGGAACCCGTTCTTTTTTGCTTCTTTGTCTTTTGATCGTAACCCCCCTCGGTTTGTGGCATTAGTGGCTTGTCGCACTCCCTATCAAAATAGCCCTCAGACAAACAAAAACAAGCTACTACAATGACAGCTACTACAGACAGCTCCAGTTAAAGTGTCAACATCCTTAGCTCCTTAAGCAGCAACTCATAACCCCTTAGCGTCTTCTGCAAGACACCAATTCGAACAAACCGGTTTCCGTTATCCACCAAACCCCCTCGAAAGACTGACCCACAGGCTCTACCGACTGACCTCCTGTACTGGCTGGACTGGCAGAGCTTGGTGCATTACCGATTGACCCTTACTTTGACTGTTATTGACAGAGGTTATTGCTTACACGAAAGGGTTAGCAGCAACATCCTTAGCTACTAAAGCTGTGTATCTTGGTTTACCAGTGTTTTTATTAAAGAATTCCTTACACTCAATTACCTGTTACCCGAACTGGTAAAGCAGCTAATCTAGATGGGTATTTAAGAGTTCCGTTTTTTGCTTCCTCTGAGGATGTACCCCTTCTTAAGGTAGGGGAAGAAATCACAGTTACTCACTCCAAGCCAGTTAATAACGATCTGGAACTTCATTCTTTATTCTTTCCTGGTTTTACTTTATGGCTTGCTTGTTTTCTTTTTACACGGGAAGAGACTGACTTACAAGACAAGGGTTGCTTGAGCATAGGCTCTTTAACTCGCCCCTGGCCTTTACTTTATCCATTACTCGATAGTTGCAGCACCGAATCGCATATTTTAGTCTCCGGTAAAAGAGATTCATACCTCCACCTCTTAAATGTATATATCATTTTTTCTCTATACAATAGAGAACGACCACTCTCTTTCTCCGTTCTGTAGAAATTGAATCTCAGGTTGAACTGAACTTATTCAATGGATTGTGGGTCGTAACGAGGAATGTAGGAGTTTCCGTCCCTGCTGTCCGTAGTGAACCTTGAAAGCAGTCTAGGAGCGAATTCGGTAGGGGCTGCTTGCCCAGTCAGAAAGCTAGGCTCCGTCGAAGGAGAAAGATCGAATCTCAGGCCAATAAGCTACGAAACGAATTAGACAATTGGTGATGCAATTGCGAATCCTTCTCAATAAAAATTCTATATGAATTGGTCCGGCCAAGTAAAGAAATAAAATGCTCCACTCCAGTCAAGCGGGAAAGGGAATGCTTTAGTTAAGGAAAGCTTTTCTACGCCCGAAAAGCATTCTTCATCGACAGTGGAGTGGGCACGAGTCTAGTCAGCGAAGGAGAAGGGGAGGAGCCGCTTTTTATGCGACACTACTATGGCGAAGAGTGAACCGAGACTCTTTTTATTGAGATTTCCCCCGCTTCATTCAAGTCTTAATTCAAGTAAGGACAAGTCCTTATCATCCCGATCGGTATAGACGGGCCTGCCTCGCTGCGGGTCAGCACCTAGGGCTGCTCTTTCCCTCTCAATCTGAACCGGCTGAAGAGGAATTATTCCCTGAAGCCGAGGCCGAACTAACATATTAAGTTTATCCCGTTCCTTCGGAACGCCTCACCCTCAGGAGCCCGAAGTAACGAATCCTCATCAGCCCCAAGTAACGAATCCGAATGCCTATCTCCAGCCGAATTCGTTTCATAACATAAGACTTATCGGAAGAAGCAATTGGATAAGAATCATACGCTGAATGAGCAGACGAATCGACCGAGGAAAGAGATGCTTACACACTAGAACAGAACCTAACTCTACTTCTTTTTTTCTTTCTCTTGCTGCTATCCTCTCAACAGGTCAGTCAATATCAGTAGTGGAAGAAGCGGAGTAGTCCCCTGGTCATCAGTTAGTAGTTTAATAATCCCAGTAGTGGTCCTCTTGCCTAGCGGAGTCAGCCCTTAATGGACAATGATAGGCAGACCAAAGATTGCACATCGCAGTCTAAGCGTGCTTGCTTTGCGCACCGGCACAGCAGAATTCGAATCCGCTGGCTTAGATGAGTGGCTCTTGGCTCACTTCCTTGAGAAGGGCTTTCTGTAACTAAGAAATGAGAATTGTTGATCCATATGATCTCAGGCTCATAAAGAGGATTAAACTTAAAATTTCACACTTAGAGATTGAGCTCGTCAGTGATCTTTTCCATGGTGTCTAGAGAAACCAGCTTTGAACATGACATTCGTACCCAAGGAAAGTTTTGGCAGGCATTACTGTGATCTTGAAGCCCTTGCTAGGAGCTACTCGGTACGTTACTCTTCTAGGGAGACGGCGTCCTCATCACAATGAAACATGGGTTGCAATAATCCGTTCTCTCGTTGGTCCTATGGTCTTCTGCTGAAGAGCGACAGTCGTAACTTAATGTTATTTTTTTAAAAAAGGCGATGGATCTAAGCTATGTCGGATTTTCTGAAGGAACTAGAGATTAGCGTGCAAAACGTTTTTTTCACCTCTATGGGCGAGAATGAGAAGTTCGCATCATCGGGGCAGGGCCGCGGAACGTACTTTTCAAGAGGGCGGTAGGTCTTTACTATCATGTCATCCACATAGAGTTCATATAAACTAAAATCCTTAGACTGAGATAGCATTTCGTTACCGCAGGACGTGTTTTACTCAGAAAGATGGGTTCAACAGAGCAGGCAAAGTAGTAAGCTAAATGTTAAGTTATTAGGAGCGATGGAGACAAAATGGCTGCCGGAGTAGCTTCCTACTCCCCTCTCGTTATCACTCGAGCATCTTCAAACCTTCGCTCAATCCGATGTTCTAACAATAACCAAGGAAGGTCTTAGACGAGAGAGTGGTCTAAAGACATTGTCTACGTTTCTCTAACGAGGGTCGATGTAATTGAGCTAGTGGCGGTTCTCTCGTTGAAGTGATCATGCACTGTGACAATTCTCTTACTCGCTTCGATCGGTTTTCACAAGACACCTGGTTAGTTAACGGTTGGCGCTCCGGAGATAGATAGCAGAACTTCTTTAAAGCCCTACTCTTCGTACCGTTATGCTTTTGTTCTAGAACTGTTTCTCTATCTACGATGGATCTTCAATACTAAAGAATGGTTTTTCTTTGGCGGTCGCGAGTTCACTCGTAAGTGGGTCTAACGCTGGAGCGATGGCATGTTCACCGTCGCCATTTTTATAATAGAACATAAACATAGTCAATCAGTGTTAATGAAAGCCCATTCCCTCGTTCTTCTCCCCTGTTTTCTCGCCATCATCGATGCTGTTTTCCTTTGGTGGGCGTGCGGTTCAATCGGATGAGACGGCGGTTAATCACAAGAGGCGTTTTTCCATCAAGATTCGTACTCCCCAGGCGGAGCACTCACGATACCCTCCTAATCGAGTTTTAAGAAGGAGAGTTGACTCAATCAATCGATGGTATATTCTCCGACAAATGCAGTTCATCGAAAGTAGTAGGGCCTCCAGTTATTCACCACCGGGGGTTTTTAAAAAGCCAATTACATGCGATCTCCTGTAAACCCCCATGATGTGGTAAAGGGAGGATGTTCCGGGGAGGCCCTTTTTTTCCGCATGGCTTAAGGCTTTTATTGTTAAATAAAAGAAAAAAAATCTTTCGAAAGGGGGTAAAGCGCGCTAGCTTTTAGAGAGTAGGGGCGATAGTTTAATAATACTCCCCCCTAGCTTGTCACAGATCCATGGTTTCATCAAGTCGACACTCCTGTCCAGTTGAGTCGACATCGAGGTGATTTTGTTAATAATGGGTGCAGTCAGGAGCGTTTGTATCTTTTACACCATTCGTGCAGGATAGATGCTAGTGTCGCTAGGTTGGATCAAGGGCGGTAAGATTGCTGAATTTTGAATTCAAAGTGGATATTTTATTTAGTGGCGCCTGCTGATTCCAGCCTATTTGTTAAGACTCGAGAAGGCAAGCTGGCCATAGTGTTGGTATACGTGGATGATCTTATCATCACTGGAGATGACGAACAGGAAATTCGCCGAACAAAGGAAAATCTATCAGTACGCTTCAAAATAAAGGAACTTGGAGAACTCAAGCATTTTCTTGGACTCGAGGTAGATCGAACGCAGAAAGGCCACTAGACAACTAGACAAGGGGGAAGGGCATACGAAAGACGAACAAGTTGCCCCACCCCTCATCTCCCTTTTGACTGTCAATCTGTCCAGCAGATCTGGCTCATTCGACGCAGCTCATCCGTAAGGATGGGATCCCTCTACTTCACGTTTTTGGCTTATCTTTTTGTTGCGTTGACGCTTCCAAACCGGCTCCGTCTCCGCCTTCTCCGTTCCCACCCTCCTCGTAGTTCTGTCTGGATCGATAGACCGAGGGCGCTCTTCCTGTCATTCTCAGATTGATTGGTTTGAGGATTCAGACGAGAACATTGAACAAATGATTCTAGGGTTGAACGCTGCCTCTATCCAGGGAGGAAATGCACTGCTTGTCACATGACTTCCACTTTTTTCTAGGAACAACAGAAGCTGGTCACAAGCGGATTTCTTTGTTTTCATCACATGACTTCGACTGAACTCGAAGTCCTTTCCTCTCAATCAATTGTTGGAAATGAACGAAGGCTATCAATTGATGTTTGTTCACAGTTCTACCCCAAGAGGGGGACTTGACAAAACCGCTTTTGATCTCATTCACCCGTTGGAAAAGCGAAAGCCAAAACCACTGGATTGAAGAAGCCCCTCTTGAATCTGAGCTTGAATCGGATTCCAAAGAATGCACGCATCCACGCTCGATCTACTTTGATGTCAATCCCCGTTTCGAAATCAGCTTGAGGTGAGGACAAAAAAGCCTACTTTCCTCCCTCCATCTCGTGATGAGAGGAAGCCAACCAAGTGCCCTCATTTCAAAGATTTAGGATTTGCCCGCCTTTCTTGTTGTCGATGTCACCAAAACGGCTATTGTATATATTTATATAACAAGAGCACTCGACGCTGTTCACAGAGTTCTTTTCGTTTTCTTCGTTGCTTGTCGTCATCTTAATTCATGCTCGATGGGGTCAGTGTTCAGTGTAGAGAGGATCGACTGTCTGCTGACCTGAACTCTCTCTAGTGCTCATGAAGTAGCTCGCTTGTTAGTAGTCTCTATCTCAAAGGTTCTCTACTGAGACGGGCGCTGGGGGTGAAGGCAAGGTGCTACGGATTGTTCATGAAGAGCGGGTGAAGGGAACTGACAGTCGACTGGACTGAGCGTTCGATTGGGTGAGAGAAGCAAACTAGATGAATGCAAGTTCAGTCAATAGTCCCCGAGGCTCGGGCCCAGGTTCTCTATTCTATATATGAGACGGGTAGGATTCCGTTCCGTAGTCGAACTCGAGGTGAGACTGATCTCGTAGTCAGCTAGTGCGCTTATCAAAGTAAATCTGTCGTGCTTGAGGTTCAGGTACGTTCATTGGGGAGGAATATTGAAATTGTTCAACGGATTTCCCTGACTTGAATATGCTAAGTGTTCAGTGACCTCGAGTTCGTCAACTTCAATTCCATCAAAACCGAAAGAAGAAAACTCTCTTTTATTCCACGGGGTTGGAGCGAAGAAACTAGACTTCTGTTGTTGCGGAGAGAGAACAGTCTTTCCGGCTTGACTGGAGGACTATAGGGACTAAACCACTTGCGCTGGCTTACTGGGCTCTAACTCTCTTTACTAATACTTCCCCTGACTTGCGGTTGAAAAACCGCTTTGCTACTGGTTCGCATGAACCTTTACTTACTTGCTTTACAGGCCTACTACTTGATCTTTATCGGGACATACTATGACTATGGGGCTCAACAATAACTGTTTCGAGGCAATGGGGAATACGAAGACTTCAATCGTGCACTCGTTACTGGATTGAGAGCGGGCCTTAGGTCTGACTTGATGGCGTGCTTACTTACCACAACTTTCCAAACTTGCTCTAACTCGGCATACTTGACTCACAAGAGAGAACGAGTATTGGACTTCCGCGCTACTGGCTGGTAACAGGCAACGCAACCAAGGCTAAGAACTACGATGATTCGCCTGAGAGCGGAATTACGGAACTACCGCTTTCGGGATACTTTCACTGAGACTTGCTACTTCCTATAATAGTTAATAGTTTTAGTTATGTAACCCGACGGAGGTCAAGGAAAGTTTAAAGATAGAATCAAGGTAAAGCCTCATCCAAGCCCGTAGAAGGAGCTAAGAGAAGATTCGCCCGCCCTGTCATTATAAAGAAAGCTCGCCCAGCCACCTAGCCTATTCTCCATGATAGCCGCCCAGTATCTGTTCCAGAATTTTTACTATAGGGTCACGCTCGCTATACCATTCTCGCAGCGTAGCCCCGTAACTTTACTCCCCTCTAAAAAGAGTACCTTTCGCACCTCTCTTTGTCAGTCGAGCTGCTCTGCTCCTATAACGAGCAAGTGGTATCCTACACCCCTTCCTGAAGGAACCTTGAAACTGTACAAATCACTGGCATTAGAGGCGGGCATAAGGCAACCAAGAGCATGGCTGTCTAGAACACTCACGTTATTGGGCTTTTCTTAGATATAGGTTAAGGCTTTAGGGACACGCTTTCTTGCTTCAAAGGAGTTTTCCAGCATTCCCTCTACTTGTCAGTGCTCTCCACTTCGTCCCTTTTCTTTACCAGCAGTCCTTATGAAAGCAGGTTCTAGGAAAGGAGGTTCGTTTGATAGACTTTAACACAAAAGCAAGTTCCGGGAATGAAATTACTGGTTCGCCAGGAAAGTTCTTCGCCCTGCCAGTTTCAATTGGACTTTCTTTCGATGGTAGGAGTCCTCAATCTCTCTAGTCGGAGTGAGTCTCCCATTTTGAGATCTTTCTAGTATGAGTGCCTTTTACCAGTGGTTTCTTTGTCTAGTGCCATTGTAATTGAACGGGACCTCACACTTGATGGAGGGACTTTGTTGGATCCCCCAATGGCTTAAACTCCAAAAGGCCCTCTTGGATACCTAGCATACACGGAAGGAGAGCAACTAGACTGGAAACCATGATGAAACTATGAAAGAATAGAAAGAAGGTACCTTTCCAAAGCAAGAGCTGGTGGTTACACGCTTAGTTGTACTGACCGTGAGCCGCCCTCTTATTGATAGAACTGCTAGTCCTTTTAGCCTTCCGAAATATGAATAGGAAATGCTAGCAATGGGAGAACTCTTATACTCGTTATACCCTTTAGACCTGCTATCTCTGCTTTCAAACTAGTTTTTTCACAAGCACTAGAGGATGGGTTTACCACTGGAATCTAATTTGTTGGCTGAAAGGCCCCTTACTACTGCAAGGGTTTAGGATAGGAGCGATTAGGAGAAGGCATTCTATTGGGGCAGGCTTACTAAAAGGAGCTGGCTAGCCTGAAACTGGATATACAGGAATTGGCTAAAAAGAGTTGTTTAGCTTTATCCCTAGCTTGCTTTACTGGCTTGAAAGGACAGGGACTTAAGGTAAAGGCTTTCATTCAAGGACAGAAAGTCTCACTGGTTTGCTGGTTAGACCTATACTAATACTAATTATCATCGGAAGAGTGAAAGAAAGGAGAAGCTGGATCAGCAGCATAAGCGGGAGAAGCTGCAGAAGGAGAAAAAGAAGCTAGGTTCGTTCGAGCTGGAGTTGTTGGTAGCGAGACGGCTAAGGCAGCTAGGGCAGTGAAGTTCGTGCTAAATGACCGAACGCTGGTTGCGAGTCTTCTCCTACTGAGAACAGAGCTGCTGGGTGAATTCTGCTCTGATTCCTGAAAATGGTTGATGGAAGTCTCAATTTCTTTATTCAACAACTAAACCAGCTCCTCATCTACGAAACCTCGTTCTTCCATATGTCTCTTCAAAGACATCTTCGTCTCAGACCTCAAGCCCTTTCCCCATGTTCACCTAGCCTATGGGAAATTCCCTAGTGCTACTGTGTTTTCCTTCAGGGCAGAGAACTTGGATGAATTAGCCTTCCATTCCAATCCAAGACTTCTTTTCTTTATGTACGAAAAAGACAATTGGAAAGGCGAATAAAGAAGAGTGCCCGGCTAAGGTAAGGGGCATCCCCAGAAAAAAATCCGTAGCCCCTTTTATAGCTGTAAGCTCGTCTAAGCCCCTAAGGTAGAGTGTTCGAATGAATATCTGAATAGAGCCTCCTTTCGCTAGTCCTAAACAATGACTTAGTAGCGACTTAGTTCCGTTACTGAGACTGATAAGAGTACGTTCATCAACCTACGTCTGTCTTATTAACGACTATCTCCCATGAAGGTAGCAAGCCAAACGTAAAGCAGGTGTAGCGGTGAAGGGAGGGGTCATCCCCCGACCGACAGAGTAGTGCCCCTTTGTTTAAAGAATATGTCCGCAAGTGCAGCACCAGAAGGGGCAGTGTAGCTCCTGAAGATATGATCAATCAGTCCAATGGGCACCTGAAGTCTCTGGTATCTCCGGGTTCGAATCCGGAATGAAAGAAGACCCCTTTTGTGCAAGCAACCTTAGTTGAATCCATCCCCAGCCAGAGTATAGCAATCTATAGGTATAATGATGCTACCTGCGAGAATAAAAGCCCCGGTCTAGTCTATGCAATTGAGCAATAAGCCTATCAAGCAAAGCGAGAGGATCGGAGCGAATACTGAGGTGGAACAAGTGTATGTAATAGGCGGGCATGCTTCCTTCAAAGGTCCTTTAGGGCAAGCATCTTTAACTCCTGGTTATATCATATCAAAGCAGACTAATTCATTCATGGCTCTAACGAACCTGACACTTACTAACCCTATCGAGCATCTTCAAACCTCATCTGATCTCGCGTGTTATCATATAAATGTGGAAACATAGTCCATCTGGTAGGTGTGGTTAACTCCTGGTCTGCCTCCTCTGTCTTAGGCTCGTCTGTCTCCTCTGTCTTAGGCTCGTCTGTATGACTTATCTTGTCTAATGTAGGAGGGTTAGTTTCTGGTTCTACTTTATCTTTATCTAAGAACGTTCTGTCTTCAGTAAGACTAGTCTCTATCTCTGTTGTGTCTTCAGGCATCACCGCTTCCCCAGAATTAGAAGGAGACATCTCTTTTTCTTCACGAAGTTTAGGAACTTGGTAACTAGACCGCAGAAAGAAAAGAATAGAATCTTTTACCGCTACATCAGCTGGAGAAGAAAACTCTGCAAAGGAGATTCCTATCCTTTCTCTAGTTGAAGACTAATCTGGATATTCCCGAAGATGCTTGACTTC
>CANTUT010002385.1:20000-45240 GCA_947687605.1 Reutealis trisperma
CCAGTAGGGCTTTGCTAGGTTGTAGATCGAAAATCTCTCGCGAAGCCGGTCACCGTTTGGCTAAGATCCTTGATGACTTTTGAAGAAAGGTTTGGACGTTCAAACAGTAAGGGAGAAAAAGTGCTTTTATGATGTTATTTTGAACTCTGAAACTTGACTGAAAGCCTAGAAAGCGTACTTACTAAGCTGCTTGGATATGATTCTCTTCTCTGTCCATACTTCTCTGGTAAGAAAACGGGGCTTCTATTTAATTCAATTTGACCCTTTTGTGGACACACCATGGGGGTTGGAACCTCTTGCTCTTATGCTAAGGCAGAGGCTTTCTCAATGGCTTGCGTGGATTCGCATGCTTCGGATGCTGGTCTAGCTTACACCCCTAGAAGAGAAAGAAAGCGCCAGCTTTCGAAGCACGTGCCGCTGGCGCTTTCTTTCTCTTCTTTTTGTTTGGGTTCATCAGTATCAGAGGAGTGCCTTCCTACGTTCCGGGATCAAGAGCTTGAAGAGGACATATGGCCGAGGATCGAAGAAGCAAGGTATAATGTAATTATGTACACAGAGTCAACACCTCTACCAATAAGGAATCAAGTAAAGTAATCGGTTGAACGCGGTCTAGGTAGAAGTATTCCAGTTCCTGCGTTGTGCCGGAAGTCTTTAAGACTTTCTTGATGCTAGGGAAGGGAGTAGCTATTGAATATAATCAAGTTCAGCAGTCCAGGCGGGAGGAGTCAATCTGTAATTCCCGTAGTTCCATAGGCAGGAAGCGCATCAACGAGTTTCCGTATCTCGGCAGTAGGGACCGAACTTCAAGCAATAGGGATCAGTGTTCAAGGCTAGGATCTATTTAATATGAATAGTAAGTTGCGCACCCGTCAAGCAGTTCTCACTCCAAGCAGGACTCTTCTATGGATTAGTGGGAAGGCGCAGGATAAGAGAAGATTCGTCTATCTAAGTTGCCCACGAACAGTAAAAAAAATGGAATATCTATTCAAAAAGTCTACTTTCGTACCCAAGCACGGGATGAGATTTTTCCACTTTCATTAGACGCTCTCCTGGCTTTAGCGGAATAAGAGCAGTTGGTAATATCATAGATAAGAAAGAGTTCTGCCTTCTAGCCAAGCCTTTGAGACCAAGTCAAGCTTCCCAGCAGTCAACCAAGAAAGACATGGGAGTCTTTGGGCGTAAGAATCTTACGATATTTCTTTCGTTCAATGAATTCATGTCTCTTCTTTTTTGGCTGCTCCCACGACAAGTTTTTTTCGGTATTTACATAATGAAACTTATCGTAGTGGCACTCTTCGGTCCGTTAAACCAACTCCAACCAAGAGTTGGTTCTTAACCAAAGACGAGATTGCACAACTTCAACATTCAATCGCACAGCGCTGCCCATTACCCATTAAAGGTAGCGGACAGCGACGCTGACGGATTAAAGTCATAACATCTGAACATCAAACCATATTTGTTAAACTTACTTAACAGGTCTTTCCGATCAGGACGTAGACAAACCGCAGGTGGATCTAATAGTTGTTCCAAAGGGAAAGTGAAGTCACAACAGGCTTCCTCATACCACCGGACATATCGTACGAGAGATTCCACCCAATATCTGAGCATGACTTTCTCCACGTAGAAGTCCCCTTCTTCAGTGAGCTTACGCTCAAAATCATCCCGCACAGACAACAAATACTTGTCATCTGGACGACACGACTCCAAAAGAAAATACCGCACCATACCAAGGTGATAGCAATTAACTACTAACCCATCTGGAAAACCTAACCAGATAGGAAACGGTAGTGGTATGATTCCACCAGGCGAGAAGGCCACCAAAACGTACCTATACCAGTGTCGGTTATATTGAGGATCGATGCAATTGAGACTGTAAGGAGAGGATTTGTTGTTACCTGTGCCCAGAAAGCAAGTGATAACCCTAAAACCCGCTGTATGAGTCAGGAAAAGGATAGCCTGTAGTTCTATTTTAAGCAACAAATCCTGTAAGCCCACAAGCTAACCCGCGAATTCCCCTGGTGAGAAAGGAAGTTAAAAGTACTAGATCTAGAGCTAGTAAGGTGCTTTTCTGCTTTCTTCTTATTCCAATTCATATATGATAAGACCTCAAAGAAATCTTTCCATACTTCTTGAACCGAGCTACTGGAAACGTTAACAGGAAAAGAGGACTAAAGCTGGAAGAAAAGTGTGAAGTACTCTGACTTAAGGGTTTAAAAGACTTGTTTTATACTCGATGGCAAGAACAAAGCGAAGAAGGAAATTCGCTAACGAAAAGGGTTAAATCCTACCTACCTACCACGACTGGCTTTCTGGAAAGCTCTCATCACACAGTCCCCACTTAATCTACCGGGCCATGGAAAGACTACTTTTTCTGACTTACTAGCATCCTTTTGAATAAGTAAGAAGACCGAACGATAGACAGTAGTTGCCTTTCGAGCAGACAGAGGAGAACTTCGGCTGTCTAGGCTTACCCCTCACCCATCATTAAACTCTCTAAATGAAACTATCTAAGGGCCAGTCTCTTCGTATGGACGAACTGTCCCCGTAAACACACACTGAACTACATCAGCTACAACAGGAACTACATCTGCAGCTCTTCTATCAGCTAGCCTTTCTTAACTTTAGCCTTCTTCTCTCTCTAACGTCTTAGACCATGTTCAGGCTGGAAAGGCTGAGACGATAGGCTTTGATTCATCAGTTTGAGGCCTTAGACGAGAGGGCTATAGGCCACTTTCTCTCATAAAGAAATGCACCACTTCTACAGACTGGACTAACAGATGTAATATCATAGGAGATTTCACCTTCTCTTTGTCCATTCATCATTTAGAAAGAAGTCCATCAGCACAAAGTCCTATGCTTCGAAGCCCTTAGTAATTCTCAATACAGTAAGCGATGCCAAGGCAGGGCTAAGGCTACTTTAAGAGCTATTCCGAGACTTTTAGTTCTTTTCACGACTCAGCTGCTATTGAATCTGTTGATGGCAGCGCCAGTCGAAAGGGAAGACTATCTGTTCTTTTTCCAAAGGTAGCTACTTACTCTAGGTCTTCTGGAAAGGGAGTTCCGTGACTTATGCCGAAAATTGTCTTGCACCATAATCCTTCATCCCATGCTGCTTGACGGAATGCCTTCTAGAACGAGAGTGAAGAAAGAAGGGCAAAGAATGTCTTTCTTTTATCTTCATATTCTCGATAGCCAGTCGCGCATTCTTCCTCTTTTACTTTCCCTTTCGCGGGTAAGTAGATAGTAGGTCCCTTCCCTCTACTTCTGTCTCCGAAACTTTTGTTTGAAAGCTTTCTTAACCAGAAAGACAAGCAATAGGAAAGAAATCCCAATAAGGAAAGCCATTAGCCAGCAGGCAAGTAAGCGGGAGCGGGTAGTATGAACTAACTGGAACTAGGGCTATTCAAAGCATCGAGCAGTACAGAAAGCATCTAAAGATGAAGGAGAATAAGCAGCGCTCTTGGCTGCCATAGTTGTTGTACGAGTAATAGGCTAGGAGGCCGCTAAGGTCTGCAGTGGAGTAAGAATCCCCCGTGGAACAATGGTCTAGCCCCACGGACTAGTCGTTCAGTAGTCTTAGAGAGCAGTTACTCAATGGTCCAGTTGTTTAGCCCTACTAGCGGGAGCCAAGAATGAATCGCAGGCAGCACACAGCATAAGTCTCTAGCCTGCTGTATAGCCTACCGTCGGGGGGCCGGCAAACGGAACTCAGAGTTGGGCCCACGGCTTCTCAATGCTACTTTCTTTGAAGAGACGAAAAGATCCCTAGGGAATGAAACCGCTAGTACCCACCTGGGGGCTACTTCCTTCCGATCTTCTTGAATAAGACCAAACTCTCAAACCAATCTCTGCCACGTCTTATCGAACTACACGACCTCATCGCTTTCAGTCTTGATGGCAGATAGTTTACTGGTTGCTATCTCTTTCCCTTAAGCCAACTGAATGGGATATTCTCATTCTGCATGGGAAATGATCCCTGCTAGCAATCTCTTATGTAGTATGCCTCTATCTTTATGAAAGATAGAGCCTTTCTTTCTTATCTTAGTCAGATTCTTTCCTGACTTGAACCAAAGCAACTCTATTGACGGAAAAACAGGCTGGATGCGATCCACCTATGCCAGTTCGAGTCTGGCAAGTTGCTTGTTTGTTCGTGTGGTAAGTTTATCTCGATCCATTTACTCAGGATTTCTTTATCTCGGTTGATTCGATGAAGAAGGACAAGCAAGGTCTCTCCTTCGGACCCTTGCCAGACCTTAATAGTAAAAAGAGTTTATAGGGAATAGATTGCAGGCCAGTTTGAAAGCAGGCAAGGATCGAAGAGCTTTGGATAGCCAGTTCTAGGCCAGGGCCAGGCTAGAGTAAAGGTAAAGGGCTAGGTCAAAAGCTGGTTCTTTTTCAAGTGAGAAAGCAAAGGAGTCCTTGGCAAACAGGAGAATAAGATATATCTTTCTTTACCGCTCCGTGGGGGCTCTAGTTCTCTGGCTATAGATAAGATTCCACGAGAAAGCTAATTCCTTCTCTGGGAGGGCGCTATAGAGAAGCGATATCTTTCTTTCTTCATGGTAAGCGCTATGGGTATTATCCAGCAGTCTAAGTACCAGTACCCGAATCAGTAGTCTCCGTACCCATTGCAGCTAGTCGAGTTGCCTTACATGGTGGGGTCAGTTAAAAGCATGGGATTTTTCTCACAAGAGCTGATTAAATCGAGTCCTTTTTACTAAAATATTACCTGCCAGCCTATGGGAGTGCCATTAATCGAGTATGAGTAGTTTCTAGTATAAATTCCCTTTCCGGCAGTTGCCATCTATCTAGTTTCAGGCCTAGTTTCTCTCATTGATATAGTTTCTGTGGCAGTTGCTAGCAGCCCGTTGGAGTTGCAGTGACAGTTGGAGGGGTTTGAGGTTGAGATCCAGTTCTAGCCCCGTAAGCCATTAGGAGTTGTCAGGGAGTTTGCTTAATTCATGGGGAGTGCTCTTACAGCCAAGCCAGAGCTAGTTGTTGGAATGATAAGCTAATCCCCAGTTTCCCCTGAAGGGCTTTAGATAAGATTCCCTATTAGGGTTTATAGGTTTATAGCTAATAGAGTGCTCCCTGGAAGTATAATAGCTTATAATCATTCTTTCCTTGAGAGTTCTAAGGCTATCTAGTCCTTCGCGCTTCCTGATGGTGGGGTGAGAGTCTTACCGGGGTTTGGTTTAGGCCTTTCCCCCCAGTCTAGGTATACTTCCTCCTAGTCTAGCTATAATAAATAGTATCTAAATAATAATCTTAAGGTTGAGCTCATATAGTAAATAAGGGAGAGTCACACGAGGGAATAGACAATACATATTTCATAAGCTGCAGTTCCTACTTCCAGCCATTTCCCTTCGATGCATTTCCCTTTTGAGTTCCCAGTTCGGAAGGATCTACTTGAAGTGCTGGTTTCAGTTGATCCAGCAGTTGCCATCCGATGTGGTTTTCTTTCTTCCCCCTTCTCCATTCGATCCAGTGAGAGTTTGCTTTCAGACCAGACGAGGTCATATAATAGGTTGCAGACTAGTTTGAAAGATTGAAGGCAAGCACTAGGTCAAGTTAGTTTGAAAGCATAGTCTTTATTTGATCTTTTTTAGCCTATATCTTATCTGAATCTTGTAGTTTGATAGCATATTCCCTATCATCCGTCAGTGGCAGTTTCCTTACCTCTTGATTTTCTTTTCTTCCTCCCGATCCAAAGGAGCTAAGGGGCTACTATCAATGAGTTCTATCATTTCCTATCTCCCTAGTTCCCGCGGCGAGTGAGGAAATTCCATGCAGTTCCATGTCGGTCCAGGCCAGTTATAAGATAAGGCCTTTTGTTTTTTGTAAGCTATTTATTGTGTAAGAAAGTCGTCTTAAGGCCCTGTGTAAAGAAAGTATACCAGTAGAGAATAGACCGAGTATATATTTTCTTTGTCCCTCTAGACTCAGTAGTTTTAGAAGTCTCATTGGACCCCGTACTAGATTCAGTAACAAAAAGTCCCTATCCCCTCCGTCCCTGTCCCGCTATTGCCCTTGTCGCAGTAGTTGATCCCACTGTAAGGAAGTCCAGCCATTGGGAAAAAGCTTCATTCAGGGAGAGTCTTGGGGTAATCCGATGTGGTTTTAGTTCTTCGCCCTTCAATTCATTCCTACTCCATTCTAGGCAGTGTAAGGTCAGCCTTAAGCCCTTCGTTCTACCTTCCCATCGCTTGGAGTTGCAGTTGTTGGAGCTGCTTTTCTTCGCCTTTGATTTTTTCTCTTCTCCTAATCGGCAGTCTCGTTATCAGTCCTCAAGGTAGCTTATGCTTTTTTTTCCAATCCATCTGGCAAGTTTTTCAAGCGGGCCCGGACAAGGAGGAAGGGAAAGCGAAAGCTTGGCTCGAAGAGAAGAGGAAAGCTCGTAAGGAATTGATAGTGCTGAGAATCCGCTGCTCTTTTCTCTTTTTTCTCTGTAGCAGTAGGAGTAGTTGTCACGTATAGTAGCTGGTACTGGTCTTTCTATCTTTCTTAGAGAGGGAATGTGTAATCAATATTCCATGAGGTTTGGTTTATAGAGACTGAAAGCTGCATAAACTAGCCCAATAGGCTACAGGATTGAAAGAATAGATTGTTAGTAGGTCTAATGTCTGGCTTTAAAGCGTCCTTCTTCTGCCCCGATAGCTTCCTCCCGTGTCGAATGGCTGGAATCCTTAAAACAAAGCCCTTTCTTCAGTTTGGCCTTCAGCTTTATCCTTTTTTGTTATTACTCTACGATATTGATTCTTGAGCTAACTGCAGGGAGAAATACGAGGAAATGTTAAAGAGGAATATATATGGTAATTTTCCTCTTCTTGCCTAAAGAGTGGCCTTATAGAGTATGGCCTTTTGTTTGAGGAAGGATCTTGGCAATGGGGAAAGAAGAGATAAGAGATGTGGAAGCCTTTTTTCCTAAATTGTCCTTATGTTCATAAAGCCCTTCCTCCTCCTGTTTAGAAAGATAGCAGCCATCCAACCCAGCCGAAAAAAATACGCTGCTAGAATAAGTTGTTTGAGAATAGGTTGTTCAAGCATCTCCTTCTCTCTAAGAAGAGCAATTAGTTAACTACCTGTCCTTTCATTTAAGAAGGTCTCAACGAGCCTTATTTAATTTTAATTTAAGGAGTGACTCACATAAGCTAGAAAGAATCTTCCTAATGCGCTCCCATGCCCGAATCCGTACTGCTTGTAGGCCATTCTCTCTAGCTGCTGCAGTAGCAGGCACGTATCGAAGGAGAATAGTAGGTCTTGTCAGAGCCTTCTTTGAAGTATTCCTTTGCTTGTTCGGGTAAATGGCATAAGGAAAGGAAGACATAGGGATGTCGCTGATCGGTTGTTCACTCTTGTTTAGAGTTCATTGTTCGCATATCTGCTGTTGTAGAGATAGACATTCCCGACAACCCATCTGCGCCTTCAAGCACTTACTTAGCCATTGACGAGCCAATTGGTTGTTTACTGGTTCCGGTGCTTGGTTGTAAGAGTGCGGAGCTAAGGGAGAAAGAACCAGCGTTTACTGAAGCACTGGCTACCTTAGGAACTCAAGGGAGTCTTAGAAAGCTTCGGAGCCAGGATGGCTACACTTGCAGTTAGATCACAGGGTGAAGCTGGAAGCAACGGATCGGAAAGAAAGACGTAGAATGATCAACCGATCACATGAATCTTGGCTGGGATTTAACTGATTGAACCCACCTGCCGGAGACAAGCGATTGAGAGAAGGACGGTAGCTCACCAAGTCGATATTCAAACCCCTACCTAAGACTGCACTTCCCATGTTTCCATCTCCTACTTCGCTACTGGCAATCCATATTCTGCTCGTAGATGAATCCAAAAGACAGAGCAACAGGCTGCAACTGAAAGAAGGAGGTCGATTGGGTGTTGACAGACTGAGATGGAACGACGGGAGAAAGGACGGGAAGGACACTCACAGAGATCTACTTGCATTGATTGCTGGGAAGTGAATGATGGGATCGGATCCCACCTCCTACTGAAACCGATGGATGGGACCGCTAGCAACCGAAGTTCCCAGAAGAAGCAAACAAGCAGAGGCAGTGAGAGGCTACGATGCAAGGGCAAGGGGCTGAGGTCACTGAACACGAACATAATCCCGATTCAGTTAAGTACAAGCTAATACATCTCCAGATTCAATTCAAAGGGCCCTGACGTGAACGGACGCTTTGTCATTAGAGTGTTATAACCAGAGAAAGCTTTTTTATTTGTTTACTCAGCGAAGAAAAACCTATATTTTATACAGCTACGCTACGATCTTTCTTCTCTTATGATATTTCTCGTTACCGTCGAAAAGAGAACAAGCCCCTTCTATTATCTTATATTAGTATTTAGTCACAAGAAGCAGGATGCTCTTTATTGCTGGGTATGAATCCCATCTCTCGACGACGTTGGTCCTTCCTTCCCGCCCTAAGAGCGGATTCGACGGGATGCCTAAGAGCAACGGATTCCTCCTTCCTGAACCTGAAAGAGCCTATTCGAGAACATCTGCTCGTGGGATATCTTATAATCTTACTAAGATGACATTTGATCTCGGGATGGCCTAAACTAAATGCCTCTTTTTCATTGCTCGGCTCCTTTAGTTCAAGCGGCATCAACTGTCGAATCGCTTCAATCACTCCTATGTCAATTTGGCTGAGATCTTTCTACCTTTCCCTCTCCTGCATCTGGGACTCTATTTACTGCGCTTTGCATCTTAAGATGATGATTTAGCCAAGTGCTTTGCTGCCACTTCTGAAGCTAGGGACCTAACCTCTTCCTTGAAGACCCTGTATTGCTTGTCTTTGTTGGCGGTGTACACTACTTGACTGAAAGCTTAGTAAGGAAGGAAAGTGATTGGATGTAATGATTTATGATGTTTCATGATCGAAAACATAGTCCAACTTGCATGTGTGAAGCAAGTAGCGAATCTGCTTCCGAACTGTGGCAAGATCTTAGACTACCGGTGACCGGCTTCGTGGGACCGCCATCTGGCCTGGTCCACTCTTGGCTAAGCACTACTGGGCGGAGCTTCTCAATCAACTGACAGTGAAAGCAGACATTCTCTTGTTACAATACGGACCTGCCATTGTTAACGACAGTCGTACCTTGATTCAATGATCGGCCTATGTAACATGACAATCTGACCTGTCTTCCATTAGAGCTGGTACTGATAACTGAAAGAGAACTGACAGTTACGCTGAAAGAGATTGTTAAGAGACCTACGGCCCTATAACAAGATTGTTCCATCCATTACTTCGTTCCTTCTTTCGCTGGTTGCTCTTTCGCTTTACTTCGCTCAGTTTCATACTTTGGGTTGGAGCACTCGCCCCGCAGGCACGATCAGGTCTAAATTGAGTGTGACCAGCTACATCGGCGAGGGAAAGGAAAGGTCGCGATCCCATCTGTATGGACCAAGGCCTTGTCACGAGCTGGACTCAAACCAACAAACACTTCTTGGGAATCAAAGAAAACCCCAGCGAACTACCAAAATTCTTATTATCGTTATTTTTGTGGACCCGCTTCCCCACGCGGCGCGGGTGGGTACGTCCGGGGTCGGTAGTGTCAAGCGACCGACTCGCTTTACTTACACTAGCCCTACTACCGGGAAGAGCTACTCTTATTACGAAGATTTTTATCAACCATAGCGCTGATCAGACACCATGGCAGACAAAGAGATTGCAATACATAAATGTCTACCGTCACGTACATATTTTACCAATAGGTAACAGTGACGGGACGACGACCAAGCTCACAAAGACATAAATCTTCATAAGAGTGGTAGCCCGACCTTTGCAAAATAGTCCGAAGCTTCCAAGAAGACCGGATAGCAGGTCTATTTCTTGAACTTGCGACCGATAATGCCTTCTGGAAACAACAGGAGCATTACAAAGTCAGACACCTTGATATCACTGGAAACTTAAATTAAAGCATACCATTTAGATAATCAAGCCATAGCAGCATCCATTTTGCCCCCACCGTCGCAACTCATCGTCCCCGTGAAGATAGAGGTCTGACGGACAGGCAAGCAAATCCGCCGGCCTAAACGACCGCAATAGAGACCGCAGTCCCAAACCTAGCCCCAGGTTTCCGTCCCCCAATCCAGAGCTCAAGACAACCGCGATACTTAAATCGCTCAAATAGCCACCTTAGACGGACACAGCCATTAGAAGAAGATCGATGGCAAGATCTGTACCCTAAACCTGAGATCCTCGACAAAGAAAGTCTCGATTCGAGGAAAGGGATACCGGTCCATGATAGAACACAGACCGGTAAGAGAAAGAAAGTAAGCATAGTCTCATTGAACGGGAGAACAATTCTATTTTTCGTCAAAAAAGTAATGCTTTGCAACTCATCTGATCCCAGTTTGGGACTTCCTCTTCATGTCACGAGCCGGATTCGAACCGGCGCTTTCCAGATGCACGGTCTGAAACAAACCGCCGGAGGATCAAGGAAGACCGAGAAGGGAACCGTGAGATCGACAGATTTATCAACATACCACCAAACGTACTCACAGCAAGCGCGAACTCATAAACTGAGTTGCCACTTCTCTGTGAAGTCTATTTCCTTTCTCATCGAGCTTAGCCTCGTGGTCAGTCGCCAAAGGTTCAACATAACCCCAGTCTGGTTCACAAGACTCGATAAGAAAGTTGTCTAACCATGCCCCAGACGGAAGGAAACCCTCCGTAAACCCAAGCCAGATATAAAATGGTAAGGGAAGTTTACCTCCAGGCGAGTAGGCCACAATAAGATGGACGATACCAGGCCTAGTGGAATTGGAAATGGATTGAATGCTTCCTCAAACTCAGGATTCGGCTAGCAGTAAATTACCAATACCTTGAGTATATCCCGATCCCTCTCTTATTAAATCGAGTTAGAAGATCTCTTGAGTAAGCCGATTACCTTCTGACTTGATTCTTGATGACGAAAAACACGCTGTTTTAGAAAGTTGTCCGATTTCAATTGACGTCTAGGAAGGGAAATTGACTTGATCCCAAATCACGGGCACCGATTGAATCAATGGTTACGATATGCCCAAGCAGGGAAGAAGAAGGGGAAGGAAGTGACATACAACATGTACCGCTGTTGTCTCCATAAGAGCTGGTGCTCTAAAACTAATTACTAATAGGCATTCGCGGACTAAGAGCGCTTGTCCGCCTTTTAGGTCCTTGACTTGTCACATGAGTCCTGAATTTCATATTTCCGTATGTGAAAAGAAGTATAAATATCTTCATATACCAAACGTTCGCTAATGAGTACCGCATCCTCAAAATTGTAACCTTCCCATGGCATATAAGCTACTAATTACGTTTTTGCCCAAGGCGAGTTCGCCACCAACTGTAGCGGCGCCGTCGCTAAAACTTGTCCCTTTTTAATGCATTTACCCCGCTGAACCTGGGTTTTTTGATGCATACAAGTATTTTTGTTGGAACGTTGATACATAACTAATGGAATGCGAAGAGTATACCCATTACCCGATAAAATGATCTTGTCAATTTCAGTATAAATAATCTTTCCCTCGTGTTCGGCTATAGCAGGAACCCCTGAATCTAGAGCCACTTGGCGTGCCCCCTACTAGAGAGCCTCAGAACTTGAGATCCTGGGGGGCATTCAAAGAAGTTTCAAAAGCTCTTTTCGTTAGAGAAACTTGGTCATTGAATGAATGAAATTCCCACGATCAGCTTGACCCTTGCTTGATGGTAAGGAAGAGGACCGACAACGGAAAAGAAAGAAGAAAGGGGAGCGGAAAGCCTGTCAAGGGGGTGGAGGAGAGAAGGGACTCCCCCAAGAGAGGCCCGAGCACAACGTCTTCATGAGTAAGTGTTCCCACCTTGGGAGCTAGGTAAAGAGAGTAAGGCCTGCTTTGTTGAATATCCTTTACTGCCTTCCTTTATCAGACCAGACAACTATTCGAGTTCCACTTTTTCTACCGGGCAGAGCTGCAAAAGTGGCTTCACCCTCTTTTGGCAGTAGCTTGCTGGGTTTACGCACGTACCACTTTTTGTCTTACTTATCCTCGCTCTGATAGAGCACTTGATAGAGAATTAGGAGAGGGGTGGGGGTGGTGATCGTAAGCACAATGGACTCCGCTTTCTTATCTGTCATATAGGAATCTCGATAGCGAGCAGTACCCATCGTTTGCAGCTATAAGTATAGAGCTCGTTCTTACTTACCCTACGGTCGAACTAAAAACTTTCTCTCCCCATCTAAAGAGCACTTCGTTCCTCAGAAATGAAGACTGAAAGGTACGACGAGTGGAAGACTTCTGTCGAGAAGAACGTAGTGGCTTGTTGGCACAGATGCCTTAATTGATAATTGAATATATAAAATTATGAACTTAAGAGATTGACAGTCCTCAGCCCAGGCAAAGAAAAAACCTCATCTTCTTATATAGGATGAAAACGAAGAATCTTACCCACTGGTTGGTGGATCATGGTTCTACTAAGCGCCCTTAACCCCTGGTCCTTATCATATGTATTATCCTGGAATTGAATTTGGGTAGGGTAAGTTCTTTGTCAAAAAAATGGATGCCCTAAGACGTCATCAAGCCTTGCCTTTTCTTTTTGTTCTCGATCTCTTTAGAACCGAACTTAAGAGCACGTAAGCATGACAAAGGATGGGAGCGGTGATTGACCAGAAACATTCTGTAAAAAAAGAAAAGAGTATCTTGCTTGAATGGATTTCAAAGAGCAATCGTAGGGCCTACCAATCTAACGCCGACAAGTGGTAAGACTATCCCTCGGAAGACCGACATTCCTCATTCACTTCGACGGTGCGGCGCGAACTAGGCATTCAACGGAAACTGAATTAGTGCTTCACTTCAACTCCTCCTTCGGACTCTTACTTCTCTTAAGGGGAGAAAGCAGCTTTTGTTGGGCAAACAGGTTCCATTTTCATATGCTTAATAACACATGTGATTGGAGAAGTCAAGCACCTGGTTTGGTCCTGTTATTCCGGAGGTGAGAACCCTATTTCCCAACCTGGTTCTATCTCTCAGGCGTAAACTTCTTTCGTAAAGCACTGTTCTCGCTAGTGCGAGAAAGAAGGTACAAAAAAAAGAAAGAACCTTCGGAGAAGTCAGAGTTGAAGAAAGGCAGGTAAACAACGAAAACCTTTCCTTCGTCTTTCAAACAAATAAACTTCAAGCGAAGCTTCCTTCCCTTCCCTATCGTTCGTAACTGTAACAAAAAAGATAACTCTTAACCAAGTTGGTATCCACTTCTTTAGAAGGCACTTCGTAAGAAGTGCTCGAGTTCGACTCTCGAGGTGGTTCGTTCCAGTCGAAGATTCCAGTCCTGTCGAAGGCTAAGTCCCTGATATAGCTCAGTTGACTAGTTTCAGTCCAGTGCCAATTCAAAGGAGAAGGCCCCCAAACCTAAGATCCCAAACTAAAGGTAGAACAGGTCCCAAAGCGAACGGATGGAAAGACAGATACCAAAAGCATAAGACGAAGCAATAAGTCTAGTTGGCTTAAGTCGACCAAAAGTCGTTGCTTGCCTATCTCAGTAGGAAATTGGAACAGTATCCGATTTCAAAGGCGAAGCCGAGGTTTTGACAAAACCAATGAGAATCAAAGGCAATCGGGAACGGGTTTTCATCTCCCCTTTTTTTGTTCTCGTCTAAGCAGTCGGCCCAGTCTCCTGTCTCGTACGTAGCAGGGAAAGTCAAGCCTGTGAGCTAGTTCGAGGCAGTGAGCCAGTGCCTGTGGTTGAAGTCTAAAATTCAAAAGCAAACCCTGCTTTCTCAGGTTCAAAAGCTGAAGGCGAAGCTGTCCAGCTCTGGTGGAATTTGAAAGTTTGCAGTAATATCCTTGGAGCAGAAGCATGAGCTTGGGAGCAGTTGTACAAGCCTTCTGTCATCTTCACAAAGTCCCGGTACAACTGACAGCTCTACAACGAGATGAGAAAGCTCATGTGGCATGTCGCCTAGGAGCACATAAGGAATCCAAGGCATCATTGCAGCTTTAAATCTCTTCAGCATTTCTGGTTATCCTGTTTCCATTTCCAGAGGTTCCTTCGTTTGCTACCAATGCTTAATAATATAACCTCATCGCCAGGTTATTCAATATCTGGTTCGAAAGAGCCAGGAAACTAGCAAGCCTTGAGGAAGGATAAGTTATTTGCGCCGAGTGTGTGGCTCCGGACTGTCATTGCTCCGGAGATGCGTTCTTCGACCTCTTCATTGGCAACCGAAGAAGACGGAAGCTAAACAATGGGTCTTTCTTTGCTCTTGAGTGTGGGGAGTTAGTAAACTTCAGTCTGCACTGCCTCTGGACTAATGATTCTTCCCTTCCCTGAGCTCCGGTGTGCTCCACAGTGACTGATTGAGCAACAAGGAGTAATATCTGACTAGAAGTTTTTCTGTCTGAGGTTCTGCTTCCTTGGCAGAAGCCTCAACCTGAACCTCCTCTGGAGCAGGCCTCTACCGATAGTTGTTCCCTATCTCGGCCTTCGGTGGGTGCTATAGCAGGAGGCTGTCTGTCATCAGGGACGTTGTTTGCAAGCATTTTCTGGGGGGCTCTCTGGTGTGCAAATCTACATCCATCCCGGAGGCTTCGTTGCCGCCAACCTGTGCATCATTCTTTTTCTGCAGCATCTCCCACATCTTCAGCAGTTGGAGCTGCTACTTCTTCCTCACTGGTTGGTGACTTGGCCGTGCTAGTGGCTGCAATGGCCTCATCCTGGGCAACTAGTTCAACACTACTTGTTGGCAATGGTTTTTCAACGATTGGAATGGTTGCTTGTTCTCCTTCCAACCTCTCCGGAACCATTTTTGCCATAGCCTCTAAGACCATGGCCGGAGTGCTGATTGCTATTGGCTTCGCTGGATGTGTTCATCGCCACTGGCATCATGCACATGGATGGTTTGCTCCTGAGCAACTGGTTCCACAGTTTCTTTCTTCGCAGCCATCTTTGCTTCTTGCTCAGCAGCCTCCTTTCTTCTGCGGCCTTACTCGCCTTTCTCTCGGCTAAAGCTAGCTCTTTAATCTGCTCTCTTTGTTTAAGCTCCTAGGGAGCCTCTCTCTGTTTAGGGGTCAGCTCTCTTCTTTCGACATAACCATAGTTAAAATAGTGTTTTTTCTTTTATTTAAGGTTTCAAATGTCAATCCTTATTTTTTTCCTTAGCAGTCTTGCTTAGGATACTAAGCGTGGTCTTGTTTGTGGCCTCAGCTTGACCGGAGGGGTGCTAAAATAATTAGTAATCCTAAACTCCGGTTGCATATATTCCCCCGGTTCGGGTACCGTTATCTAAGACTATATAGGACTTAGGAAGACCTATTCAATAAAGAAGATAAGTGTAGATTAAGCATGCCATGCCTTTCCAATCGGTTAAGGCCTTTGGTATTGCTTCAACCCACTTGGTGAAGTAGTCCTGTAGCGGTGATAACAAAATGGTGACCATGACTAGAGGCGACCAACGGGAGATCGAGTGATAACGAGAGGGTTGGAAGCAGCATTCATGTCTTCTTTCTCACCTGATAGGGATCTGTTTCACTTGAACTATGCTTCAAACATCAACTGAGATAAACATCAACCAATCCGGGAATGTAGTTCTGAGTGAGGTCTTAGGAAGAAGAGTTCCGACTAGGCCGGATTTGACTAAGCCTAGGGGGCTCATCCCTTTGTCAGGAATCAGAGAAGCTGTTAGGCAAAGGATAAGAGGTCCTACTCTTACTACGATAAGCACAATCTAGCGCGGAAAAGAACTTACTTTCTTTCACGGATAGCATTTGACGTCCAGTCCAGTTTTGAAGGAAAAAAAAAAGTCACAGACAGCGGAAGGGAGTTCACCTGCTTGACCTAGTTCACGAGCATAATGAGTTCATACTATTACAAAGCATGCAACGCGCACTAAAAGCTTTCTTTAAGACAAAAACCCAGGAATTGATTGATTCGAGATCTCTGTTCCTCAGTAGCTAGGGGAGGAAGCCAGTGTAGGGAAAAGATTTCCGGTCAGCAGAGAAGACTCTTCATTTCAGGCGCAAGGGGCAAGAGTCGATTGATATGTTCATAATCCCGTTAATCAATAGGAAAGCCGGTCCTCAGATCAGTTGCTAGACTAGCTGATTGATCACAGTCCGTAGGCCTCACATTCGAGGTCTCAACGGATCTCCTCGGGAAAAAGGGCTCTGATAGCACTTTTTCCAGCGGAGAGGGATAGTCCCAGGGAAGAAAGGAAGGACTTGGCTGGCTTTACTTCGGTATGGACAAAAAACGAAAACAGATATTAATAAAATAAAGTAGCCGAAATGACGATCGGGAGAATGCATCGCCTTACAGAAAAGAGTTTTCTGCAAAATTTCCCGGTGAAACCTCCTCATACTCCGTCGTGTCAGTTCAGTTGATCGATCCAGGTCCATTCCGCCTCTCTTCGGGAAGGAGGTCAAGCAGGGATTCTTCAACCTTGGGGAGTTCTTCTGAAGCTATGTCCGCTGACGAAGTTGGGGAGCTTGGCCAGTCTCTCTATCGCCCTGACCTTCGAAAGAGGATCCTCTTTTCTGGCACAAAGTTCTCCTTCGCCCGATTCGACATCGGAAGAAGCCACACTATACTAGATTTAAGCAATTCGGGTGTGGATCCGCTAGACGCACTTCACTTTCTATCGGACGTCCGGCAGGAATTACTTAAAAGAGGCCTCACCTGACGAGCTAGCTTCGCCTGAGGCTCTTGTGGCTGCTGCGACTAAACTTGGTGCTCTTGCTTCGGTCGATCGAAGAAAGATGGTGTCAGTGACCAGAGAAGGTCCCTCTTTCTTTAGAGAATGACCGTGGTCGTGAAGCTTCCTTTTCCATTGCGACAGGATTGAATCAGCCGAACCGCTTGAAAGCCTCCTTTTCTTCGTTAAATCGCGAGTTTACAAGCTTTTTGGGGAGATTTCCTATAGCCTAGAAGCGCCCACTGCTTAAGATCTTGTGGGCTTAGCACGCCCCTGTGACGATCGATAAAAAGCATTGGACAAATACAAATAAATGGATGGATCGTCCCTTGATGCGGGAGGGCTTTCGTACCAAACCTGTGGCTGAATGGTTAAAGCATTCCTTGTTCTGACCGCAGCACCATATCTTGACCCTTTTCTCGAATTGGGTAATTTCGAGTTGGCCCATTCCCCTTCGACCGGTTTCTCAAAGGAGAAGAACTGAGAGAGTATGCTATGCGCAGACTGACTTGCTGCTTGCTTTCTTTGAGGAATTGTGGAGTGAAGGTTTCAGTCGATTGAGACTAACTATTAGTACTAAATACCACACGTTAATCAAAAGCATACATGAGAGGCGAGAAATCGTCTGATTAAGAAAGAAGGTTCCGCCTCTCACTAATACAAGACGGGGATAAGCCGGACATGACCCCCTGACTCAATTCCCGTCTTCTCTAGTGGGAATTCTGATCCCGAATAACTCAGTCAGTGAGGATGTCCATGCTCAGTAGCTTCTCTGTCAGCTTCTTAACCGCGAGGGGCCTTTCCCTCTCTTCCTCTTTTTTTAAGGTAACCGTCCAGTCTTGGAAGTGAGGGTGTTGCAATCATTTCCAATCCCTCTACTCTAGTATTAGCAGTTTCCTGAAGCCATTCTGCTATCATTCTAGTTTTTAGTAAAGTGACTGCCGTTGTTGATGTTCGATCGTTTAACTCGCAGCCAAGGAATGTTCCTGATCTGCGAACAGAACCGAAGGAGGTTACCGCGACAACAAACCAACATGCATGATTTAGAGAAGGATGATGATCTATCGTGTACGCAGGGATCGCTATTGGGATAGAGCCGCGTGAGATACATTCTTCAATCGCGAGCCAAGGGTTTACAGTACTATCGCCAGGTAAGTAAATTCTCTTCTTTCGATCATAGGCGTTTAAGCCTCTTAAAGCATTAATAATCAGGTAAGAGAAATCCCTTTTAGAACCAAGGGAAGGCTTTTTCAAAGACAGGTCTTCCGATCAAGAAGTCAATGCGCTCGAGCCTAAAGGCCCCCCTCTCCCTATCGGGAGAGCTGCTTTTCGCTCCTCTTCCTCTCTTAACTCTGCTTAGGTGAAAGGAAATTGGAAGAGTCAGGGGCCTGCTTCTCATAGGTAAACTGCTTACTACTACTGCGACAACTTCTCATCATTCCCCCTTCTTTATACATTATACATTATACATTGGGGGTGGGGCCAATATACCAGTTCATTTTTGGGGGGTAAACGAAACTTATAGCACCTCTTATCAATAGAAGTGGTAGCACGAACAATGGATAGGGAGATCTCAGTCAGGGAAGAAGGTTTGCCCTTCCCCCCCTAAGAAAAAAAGTACATATGGCCGAGCGTAAGATCCATCCTTAATCTATTGCCATCAAAAAGAGTCAGTCCCTGTGGTGGAGACTCCTGAGAAAGATTTTTGGGCTGATGAGGGTTCCTACTCCTCCGGCTTCCTAAAGAGGAGTTCGTCATCCTTGAAGAAGATAACATATATAAGGTATTCTTGCAACGTATTCGTCCAAAGAAGACCGATGACTTAGTCTCCATAGGTTTTTTCGTCTCTCTCTGATCTTACCAAGCGATCCCGAAAAAGGCGATTAGATCTGAGGAGCCGGTTCTTGCAGAACCCAAGTAAGCCTTAAAGTTCACCTGAAAGATTGCAGTGCATTTGACAAGATCTCCTTCTTTAATAGCGGTTCTATCTAAGCGTGACCCGGAATCACTCACTGACGTCTTTGTGGCTGCGTCCACAGTTGAGCCTTCCTTTCTCTCTTCAGTCCACTGGTTGAACTACTCTCTTTACCTTTGGTTTCAAGTATGCTCTCTCTTACTAAAACGACTTTTTAGGTATGAATGGTCATTTGGCCCCCTTCTCGCGAGATTTTATTAGTCAAGTTTGCTTCTGAGTGGATTGATAACATCAATGGTCTCGGACTTGACTTGAGGTTGCCCCTGATTAAGCGAGATTAGTGTTTCGGTCTTAGCTTCCCGAAGAGATACTTGTAGTGACTCTAGAGTATTCTGGCACTAGCGGTTGACGTCCTCCCCGGATGCCCTTTAAAGGGAAAAAGGTAGGGGGCAGGCCTCGAAGGGCCTTTACTTTACAGGTATTGAGCAGAGCCTGTTTTCGAAAGCATAGATGTAATTCCGGGTGTACCAGTACATGAGACTAACCGACGGTTCTGTTCCTTCTAACCGGGCCTTAGTTCGCTCAGTCCGAGTCCATAGGAAAAAAGCTCTCCTGACTGAGGATAGCAAATCTAGAAGCGATAAGCTGGGTGGGTATTCATGACAGCTTCGAAGATCTGTGGCTTGACGGGGTGATAATTCTTTCAATTTAGTTTATATCTGCTTGGGATCGGGATAGCCAGTGTACTCACTTAGGCATGTGCTTTATCGAGCTATCTTTAACAGCTTGTCAGTCGCTTCGCAAGCTGGCTGATCTCCTCTATGATAGCATTTTTTTTTACTCGCTCGAGTGCTCTATATAGCTCGCTAACAAAGTGAGCTCGTTTTTAGCAGAGATTGGCTTTGATGCCCGGAGTTTTTCCGGAGTGACTGAGCCCTTACTTTGGAAACTGCAGGTATCACAGGAATGATCGAAGCATAGAAAAAAAAAGTATAAATGAACTCGGAATGGATCAGCCAGAAAAAGCTACAAGTAGAATGAGACGGGAATACCTACGAACCGGGGAAAGGATTCTCTGCCTTAGAAAACATTCCTGAACAAAGGTATTCGTAGTCCTACGTGACTCTGAAACTGAAAGAAGCTGGAGTTTTCTTTTTCCAGGCAACTCGAGCATTCCTTCCGAGCTTAGACTGATTGGGGCATGGACTTATTAAAAAGTATTTAATATATTCTGGTTCTGGTCGTATAGGTTCACTTCGTACCTTCCTTTGACAGGAAAGCATTGCTTCGCTTATCCTCTATTTGATGGAAATCAAAGTATGCTTTTTACTTAAAAAAAAAATGTCTTTTCTTAAGACTCTCCTCCTCATTTATATATGACGTTCGAAGATCATGGAACTCGGCCGTACGGTTAAATCCATTTAGAACTATCTATTTTGAAGGCAGTGACTGACGGTCTCAAGTAAAGAAAAGAGTTGGTTTCTCGAAATCCAGGGCACACCCAGTTGAATATATTTTAAGAGAATGACGAGGGAAGCTTCTAGGTAAGAAAGCAGTGAGCCAAGAAGCAAGGGGACAAAGGGTTGGTAGCACGCTTACGGTCTCATTCTAGTCATTCTGGGCAAGACAGTCGGAAGCGAGCAAAAGGGTCGGCTTTCTTTCTCTTCTTCCCTCTCCCGTTGGTCGAGTACTAAAGCCCTCTCGTTATCACTCGAGTTACTCCGTACCTTCGGTCGAGCCAAGACCTATCCTGTCCTGAGCAAGCCTCTTTTCATTCTAGCGGTAAGTCAGCCCTTCACTTCAAGTGTAAGTTGAAGTCCTTCTCTCTTTCTTTCCATCCGATCAGCCAGTTGCAGAAGAAAAAGAAGCGATGCTTAAAGCCAGTTAGACCAATCCTGTTATAAAACTTCTTTCTATGGCCGTTGCTAACCATAGAGTTGAATTGATAAGCTAAGGGTGGTCGTAGATCAGAAAGTTCTCTTTTGAGTTTACTTAACATCAAGTTCCTGCAACCTAGGTTAAGCAATCCTGTGGGCAAGACAAGCCAGTGAGAGTTCTTGTCCTTATGTCTTCTCCTTCCATGGAGAGCTAACTATCTTTCCTCGAGATTCCTTTCTTTTCCTTACGTTTATACGAGCTTCTTTCGATTCGATGGCAAAACAGTTTCTATGCAGCCTTTGGAGTTCCTTCCTGGTGTAGCTGAGTGCTTCTGACTTTCCCCTTCCGGGCATCCTTTGCTTTGTTGTTTTACAGAAAGGCTTTTGCTTTTAGGGCCCCATCTGGCGCAGTTTCTTATGGGTAGGCTGTACCATTTTCAAGCCTAATTGGAGTGGAAATTCTTCTTTATCGTCTGAATTAGGTAATCCTTATTTTCTTAGGTAACTAAATTCCTTTGGTAGATACCGAAGGTAATTGAAAGTGGTGTTTTCGGATGCCTTACGGGACAAAGATAACACATCAGTATGAGTGAAGTTACTCCTTTCTTTCGTATCAAGTAGGGATCCTAATCTTTCCTACGGAATGGGAATCCCCGATATAAGTGGAACCAATGGTCGCTAACTTGCTCAAGGAAGCATTGCCGGTCTGATACTGGTTTTTCCGAGGGCCCGGACGGATGCATAAATGTTCTTGCCTGCCCGGGCTGCGTCGAAGAGGGATGTGCCTGAATGGCTTAGTAGATGGGGCCACTTCGGTGATTGAGGTAAATCATAGTTTAGGGAAGTAGGGTAATCAAGCGACCCTAACGTCATAATGTCTCTGGGTAAAAGGACAGAGGAGGCAGTATGAACTTGGTCACTTAGGGGTGGCGACCAGAATGTACCGGCCAGTGTAAAGTGGATGATGAGTCATCCTACTATAGGCATGGGGCGTAGACCAACGACACGCAGAAAGAAAGAGCCTTGTGCTCTTCCTCAGGTATAGAAGGTTTGGAACCCTCTTTATGCCAAGAAAGAGAATAGACCTTATAGAAAAAAGGCCCCCGGGCCCGGAAAAGTCTTTGTACCTTTATTCCCTTGATTACTGTACGGATGCCGTTGGATATTGGATAGGCTCTCTCGTAGTCCAAAGCGAGTTCAATCGTATCCGCCTTTGAGGAAAAGACCGAATCAGTCTTTGAGCCATCCTAATAAATCCTCGTAGGTAATGCTCTTGGTCTGCCTTCAATCAGTTTATCAGCCTAAGGCTTCGCTCTATTACCTGTGTTGTAAGCTTTCCAGTCTTTGAAGTAAGGTTCAATGCTAGGAAAAATGCTTTTGCTTCGCGGGGTCTATCACCCAAATTGGTTTAGTTAGGAAATTTTTTATACGAGTATGCCCCTATCCCGTAAGCCTTCCATCGTTGCAAGCCCCTTCCATTCGGCCCAAGCTTTCTTTCGATTACGTCTGCTTCCGATTCTGTTATTCCGTTAGCCTTAGTTAGTCGTTTAGTCAAAGCCGTACGTATGTCCCTTTCGAATCGTTCTATCATTCGAAGTAGGAGCTGTGGTTGCGGCGTAGCTTCTTCTCTAGATACTTCTTGTTGAACATCTTCAGGAGTTCATTGGTGTACACCGGTTTGCCAAGGGCTTGCGTCTTTCTCTGATTCGCCTTTACTAGTCAATGGTATTGACGGCTCAATAGCTTCTGAGCTTGGCTGTGTTTCACTTACTATAGCTCTAGCAAAAGTTGACTGACTGACTCGCTTCCTCTATCTCTAAAAGCTTAGTCTATCCCGGGGACTTACAATCTATAGCACCAGCTCTCAAGCCAAGCCCCCAGTCCATTACTTACTCGCACCTGGGCTGGCACCTTCTACCATAGGTACCCTTGCACGCTTACTTATTCATACAGCGCTAGTTACAATCCCCTTCCTCACCTGAGAGTAAGAATCTTCCTTACTTACGAAATATCCCCTCCCTGACTTAAACACCTGGGAAAGCTTTCTTGCTTACAGGGTAGGCTGGAACCGAGGCAGGGTTAGTTGCTTGGGATAACTTGCTAGCACCAGGGAAAGCTCATACAAGGTAGGGCAAAGGGGACTGAACATCTTTTAACTTCGCATCGGAACTCTCTAAATTCAACTTCCTTTCTCGCTCTCTCCCGTGGGCTATAGGGACTTAAACTGCAACTTACTCTGGAACCAGGCCAGGGGAGAATGAGTCACTAGCTGGAAGGGTAGAACGTAGGGCAGGGTTGGCTGGTTGGAGCGTGGACTCATTTGATTTAGATCCCCTTCTTTCGGCTCATCTTTCACTTCCGGACTCTAGCTTTATAAAATAAAAAACCTTCCTCACCTATAGCACCTGGCTTAGCTTTATCCCGGTGGACTTCCTTATTCTAGAACCTGAGTCAGAACCTTCCTTACTTCGTCCTTAGTTAGCCTTTGTCTCATTTCCCCTTCCCTACGCATGGCAGTAGTAGTAATGCAGGACCCTCGACAAACGGAATCGGCATAGGCAGGAGAAGTTTCGATCCCTCTCAGTTGATCACACGCCCCGGGCTCAACGAAAAGGTGGTTTCGAGAAGATTTTAGACAGGACAACCGTTAGGCTGTTTGTCGTCAAGGCCTCTCTTCGCACTGTGTCACCACATAGTCATGTGGATAGCCGCTGACAGGCAGGTTTTAGGAGACGACTTAGTCATTGCTGACGAAGCAGTGGCCGCTCTATCATGGATGATCTGGGTGTAGGAATTCAAATCTTGGGTTTCTGGGTGTTGCGAGTAAGCGTTTTCGCACCCCTTCTCGGATTTGTCCCCTGTGTAAAAGCTCTCAGGTCTCCTACTATTTTGTATTCTTTGGATTTTCCCTTTTATGAGGTGCGGTCACTTAAACTGTCGATCCGTCTGCGTGGTGGAGGAACCTATGGGAGAAATCCCAAGGACTTTAACCGGCATTGCATTGGTTCAGACATGTTCTTGTGGCCTTTTCTCCGATGGGAAGGAACAACCCCTTACCTTTTTCCCGTTTGGTTAGGTTTCCCCGAGTATAATCTCGTGGGTAGAGTAAGTATTCCCTTTTGGTAAGACAGAGGATTCTTGATAGGCTCTGCCCCAACACTGAGTCCTTTGAAAAGATGGAGAAGGAATTATCCTCAGAGGATGAGGGATGGTTGGCGGAGAGTTCAACCTGGTTAAAGAGTTTTGCGTATCAGTTCAGTTTCAGGTCTGTCTTTAGTGGGCTATCGGGACAGCTACTGGATCTATCTATCCCGGGTTATTACCTATTAACAACAAGGTACGTTCTGTAGCAATGGCTAACTTAACTAAAACCCTCACTCTAGAATGGTCACCGAAACATTAGGCATCTCTACATGACATCTACCTGACGAGCAGCTGAGTGGCATCAATTCCATTTGCCTTTTCTTGCTTGCTTTGCTCTCCGCCGATCCTTATTTGGTAGGGATAGCTCGCTTAAGGAAGACTACCTTTGGGGCTAAATCTTCCAACATTCTGAGGGAAGTGCTATTCAATTGACCATGAGGCTCTACCCTTCTTTTCCGAAAAGCGAGACCCTCAACCAACCAAAGCGACCTCCTCGATCACAAATAGAAATGACACACCAAAGGATATAGAAAGTGTCCAACGCTTAAAAGTCGATCAGGGGCTAGCAATGGCAACCTATCGACCAATAGCGACTAAATCCTTCGATTTGACACGTCGACTGCTTGACTTCAACTTCTCAATAGACTGCCTCCTTTCTCAAGAAAGCATAGCCATATTCCCTTCTTTTCCTCTCCCCTTGTTCCGAGCAACTCTGCTCAATCAACATGGAAATTATATATAATATATAAGGCTATCCAATGGTTTAGTATAAAGCCAACTGACCGGAGTCAGAGCCATCCACCAGCTTGGACAGAAGACAATTGCCAGTTCCATTCTTCTAGCAACTAGCCACAAATAACATATGTGATGCTTTGTTTTGAATTTGGCTTGAATTTAGCCTTAGATCCCTCAATCGGGGATATCAATCCAACTACTTTCTAGGAAGTAATGATCTTGTGACGACTGGTTAAATGAAGAGATTAAGTCAGTGTTCATTGTTATATTGTGTTTAATGTTCGGCTTAGCTGAATAAGCTTAGTCGAGGTTGGCTTGGCTCGCTTTTAGTTCTTACTTTCACGTTACTATTAAGGGCGGGCTATCACGTATCATTCCCGAAAGCAGCGGCTCCCCATAGAAAGAGTTAGGTCTTGGTTCCCCGCCTACTCCTCGAATGGCTCAACATCATCCTACTCCAAGTGATTGCAACCACATAGTTTGCAACAAAGCCTCATTTCATAACAACAAGATGGGTAGGGGTTCCGTTGGCTCTGCTTGCTTATCACTCTGTCTATTCTTTTGTCCGTCAAATAGCTCGTCTCCCCGCCTCGTAAACTCGGCTCCTTGTCTCTCGTCAACATAATACTCCTCCCGCTTCTGTGGTTCAGCCTCACTGGATCTCGGCAACAGCCGATTTATCATGGGCCCTCTCTCAATTCCCTCTTCGTTTGTTTTGGGTCGCTCCATCACTCACTCCGCTATAAGAATTGAGTAAGCCGATCCCGACTCTCATAGACTGGATTGTCAGAATCTGCTCGCAAACTTGCTTCTTGCCCGTAAGGTATCCCTGAATCTCTAGCCTCCTCTTGATCAGGCTCATGTTCACCTCCAGCTCGATTCTGCCCCCTTCTCTTTCCTAGCCGCAGCTGCTCTT
>CANTUT010002386.1:0-28181 GCA_947687605.1 Reutealis trisperma
GCTCACTCCCTACGTCATAGCAAGAAAGCAAGGACCGATTAGCCGCATCTTTCTTCTGTCGGCCTAACGACTGCTCTTTTCCACGCTCTTACCAATGAAGCTACTTCTGCGGATGCGAACTGCACCTGGTCTTGGATCAAGGCTCTCAGTCGCTCAAGACGTCAATGCGCCACCGGATCGACCCGCAACTGGTCCAATGCAACTTTTTTGATTTATACCAGTATTCGTATTCGAAGAGTGACTTCTTAACTAGCTTTAGAGTTAACTAAGATCTCTTTCTTCTCTCCTCTAATCTTCCTTGCCTGACTAATGTCTTTAGAATCGCTTCGCTCCTAAATTTAGCAATTGACTGGCTTTCGCTCTACTATTGACTTGGACTCTGTTCTGAGTAAAACGAAAACAAGGAAGGGGAGTCAGCGAGGACTTGGATGGCTTCCTTCATTGCTCACTCTTTCGCAGGGTCGATAATCTAATTTAGGGACAAAGACAAGGAAATAAGATTTAGGAACTCGACCTTCATCTTCTACGCCTGCTCCTGCCCTGTAGTGGACTTGGCATCAGTGCCATACTTCGCACTCGATAACTCTTGCCATAGGGACTTCAGGAACGCTCTTACTAGGTAAAATTTGGACTCAAAATCCGCCGTGGTCGATCTGGTCATCCGGCTCGACCCCAGCCGCTGAGTTAGAATCGATTGCTTAACCTGCTAATGCACGGAGATTCTCAAATTTATAGAATATGAGGACGTAGGAAATTTGAATGCTAAACATCAAGGCTTTTTCTACAAGACTTAGATTAAGTTCTCCGGTGCCAGCATCAGTCTCCCGTAGATATGAATCTACATCGTCCTACGAACCGATTTTCGTTCTCTGGAAGAGCCTCGGCATCATCTCCTTACTCATCACCCCAGGATTCCATGTCCTCGATTCCCTCTTATCGAAACTCAACCTTCGGATGCAGTCTTCCAGGCTTGCTGGGTACACATTCCTGATGTCTTCAGCCCACCATTCTATGAATTATCCCCTGCAACTGGTCCTGGAAAAGAATCAAGAAGATAGGCTTTTCTTTCGGGATTCGCTTGGCAGGGATCAAACAAATCATGATCCAGAAAGGCTTCAAATATTAACTCGAGCTGGAAGAGGGCGGTGAAGCTTTCCTCGCGCTTAGCTAGTTTGGCTCGTGCCAGTGGGTGAAGGGTGCGCTTCGCATTGAAGTGCTACCCGGAACCTACCTGACTTCCTCGATGATTTGTTTGGATAGAGGTCGGAAGAAGCAGGCACACCCACCAAGTTTAGGGAGTCGGAGGTTAGTGATTCTTAAGCTAGCCAGTGACTTGATTGAAGCAGTAGGCCGTGAAGCAGCCTGGTTGATGAGCTGATATCCTTTCTCTATCTTTCCTCATATGCAAGCCAGTGTTAGTAGCAGGGAAGCGTCCAGCTTGACTAAAATCTCTTTCTTTCCTCCGAGCTAGGAGTCTGACTTGATCTTTCTCGGTGTCAAGACAGTTATCTCTGTTTTCTGAGTTATCTACGTTATATTCGTTATCAAAGGTAGGACAGCCAGTAAGCAGTTTCGAAGCTAGTTAGATGAGGACAAGACAAAGACAGTTATCCACAGTTAGTACAGCGAGTCAGGCGCAGGGAAGGTCTGGTGCTAAGCCTTTCCTCTAATTCGATTTCCTTCTCCTCTCATACTCACGTAACACTAAAAACAAACTGCTATTTATATTATACATTGAAGTCAGTCCTTGAATTGAATCATTCTCTACCAAGATGAAGCTCAAAGAATATCCTTCGCTTCAGTCAGCACACACAAGGAATGGAAGATAGAGGCTTAGTTACTTGACTGTTCTGCGGGAATGTACTGCTGCCGTAATCCTCTACTGGCAATACGGAACGTAAAGCAGGAAGGGGCTACGGAATAGAGCAGGTTATTCATCAAGCGAAGGGAAGCGAGAAAGCAAGTAGTACTCTTTCGGAAGAAAGAATTCCGGCTCTCAGTCCAGTACAGTACGCATCTTTCTTACTTGTCCTTTTAAAACATTCCGAAATTGGGGTTATTGGCTAATGGAAGAACTGAGTCTAGCTCTAAACCATATGATGAAAGAAATTCCTATCTCACTACAGAAGAGTCACAGTAGAGGCACAGAAGGGGGACAGTCTGAGAAGGAGGAGAAGGGGCAGAAGCTACTGAATTAGCTGTTGCGGAAGAAGAAGAGCGGAATCCGTCCCTGGAACACCCGTTTGAGAGGCAGTTCCTGATTCACTTGAAACTAGTTCTTGCCTTGTGGCAGAATCGGAAAATGAATCTTCAGTTAAAGCAGGTTGATGAAGTGAAACTCAAATAGGGGTAGGAAGAAAAAGTTCCAAAGTAAGTTCTTGAGTCAACCGGTTGCAAAGTCATAACTTTCTCTTGTGTAAGAGGAATAGCAAAATGGGCAGAAGAGGCTCTGACAAATGAAACTTCCCTTCTTCCAAGAGCTAAATCGATGGCACTCAATTACATCGACCCTTGGAACCAGGTATTCCTTAATAGATAGCACAGTTCAAGCAGAATCCTAATCAGACTCGAGCCTCTCACTTCGTTTAGCCCTGCCTCCACCAAAAGGCTCTGACCTGACTGACACTGCTACTTCTCATCCTAGCCTAGCTACGAGCTTTACTCTTTTATTTCTAGCAAGATCAGATGAAGAGCGTATTCCCACCCGAGGGGAACTGAGCCAGAAGACCAAAGTCAGTAGCTACCTTTCTTTATCGTATGGAAAAGAGTAAGCAACTGAAGACCTAAGAGCGGATGCCGAATCCTTTCTCTCCCAGCGGAGCAATCAATTCAATAGATTGACTTCCTTTAGAGCAGGCAGAAGTTCAGTCCCTTCTTTTTCTTTGCTCCATAGAAAGAAAATGGGTCCAGTCTCAGCTTCCTAGCTCTTGGAAGCGACTACTTGCTTTCTTCTTCACTATTTGCTTTTTTTGAGTTCCTCTCCCAGTAGTTCTAGTTCTCTTTCTTTTATCATACTACCGGACGAGAGGACTATAGATAGATGTAACGTCCGATACGGTTCTTATCGTCCGTTGTTCCTCGAGACTAGTGCTTCTATTTTCCCTAGCCTTCCATTCCAGTGCTGGTAGTTGAATAAGGTCAGGCCAATATGAGCTGGGCTGCTATTAGCTATCTTTGCCTTCCTTTGTTTGCGAGTATCCCAGTAGGAGTAGTAAGCTAGGGCCAAGTAAGTAAGATGGAATTCATACCAGTAGTTTGACCCGGACGATGCGGACGTTAATGCTTACATCAATCCTATCTTCCTATCGTCCTTTAGGTAAAGATGGATAAGGAAGGAAAAGGTATGCAAGCTGAGGTTCTTTTAGGACTAAGATTGCCTTCCTTCCCTAACTTTAATTGGGATAAGGCCTGTAAGCTTCTTCTTTGATAGCTAGATGTGACTCCGGTAGTTTCTGTACTGAAATCCCTGAGTCAGGTTGTTCCTGTCGGGTTATACAAGATAGGACATATAAGATAGGACAGAAGAGATTAGATCGATCAAGTAATAACCGAAGATAGGGTCCATCCACTTCCGTTCCTTTCTATGCCATAGTTCAAGCAGAGAAAAGGCAGGAAATCTATTTTACGGGGAATCTCCAAGTAGCTACTGTAGGGTGGTCGAAGTAGAATGAATGAGAACAAATCACGATCTATCAAGCTCTTTTGTACCACTTCAATCGCTAGCCTGTAATCCAGCCTAGCAGACTGAAGCAAGGAATCCTAGAGTTCCCAAAGCGGAGACTCGCTTTCGCCTACGGATCTCTTTAAAGTAAAGTACAATATCGACTTGAATGAAACTATAGCACAGAGGAATGCTAGCGAGCGCTCATATGCAAGAACAGGTGCTCACCCAGGCTAGAAGGTAAAGGCAGGTGCCGCATAGGGGGCTAGAGGTTCTGAAAGAAAGCCCCTTCTACTTCTACATTAGCATACATTAGTTAGTAAGTTGGTTAGTAACCACATCACCATTAGCACACCATATTTGATATAGCATTTAGTAATTGAGTAATTTAGTACAGTAAGCAAGCGAGTGACTGGAACAGTAGATACAGTAGACTTGTTCCCTTGCCTCCCTCCTTCCCCCTCCCAAGCAAAGCATTTATTCATTACATACTTCACCAGTGGACGCGTCAGAAGCAGAACTATTGGAGACCAGGGGGGCCCCTATAGAACAACTTCTTTCAGATGGAGAAGATTCCGAAATGGAAATAGAAATCCAATCGCTGGGTGAATAACGATCGGGACCAGTTGGAGAAACCTGAGATCCGTATTGATAAATAGTTAACTTCCTCTTCATTTTTTTCATTTCAAAAATGCTTTTTTTTTTTCTTTATCACTCGGACGACTCCATCAATCTGACGAGTGAACCGCTCTCCCAGATAATACTCCCAGCTCTCAGGGCCGAAAAGAATCAGTCTGCGCCTAGAGAGAGCGAAAGCATCTCTCAGGAGTATGGAAATACTTACTCCCAACATAAGGAGTCAAAGAGAGCTACACGAGCAGAACTTCTCAAGTCAGCCTCACAACAAAAGGATAGGAATCCGCTTCTAAGGTTGTCTGTCACAAGAGGACTACTCTTTGATCTCTCTCCTACGCTCTTCGATAGCTGCTTGGCTTACAGGAACTACCTTATTCCTAGATCTTCTTTCTTATTAGTTGTTCTATCTTGATCTAAAACTACTAGTAGGAACAAAGCTACCATCAAAGACATTCTTAGCTGGCCTAGCTTGATAGAAACCTAAAGTAGCTACATCCAGCTCTATGAATAAAATCCCTCCTTATATCACTAGAAGAGATACAGGAAGGAATAATAGCCAAGAGGGAATGAATTCATTTCATTTCAAAATCCCAAAGAAGTCAGAAACAGACGCTGAAGGATCAGCTGAAGCAGAAGAATAATAGAAAGCTGAAGCAGCTAAAGCATCCGCAGAAGAGGAAACCATTGTTGATCCTATGGGGTAGGAAGCCCCAAGCCAACCCTTCCCAAGGAGAAGTCAAGATCCGGGGGATCAGGAATAGAACCTGCCTCTCCGCTTGGGATTCTTTCTTCTGGTAGTTTTTCCGCGGTCGGGGCAGCGAAGTCATAGCCTTATCACCGGAATACTCCTTCCACGGAACTAGATAGAAAGGTAGGGCAGTTGAATCCCGGGTCGATCGAACGGGGGCTTGAAATTAAAGTATTTCACTACCACCTGCAGATAGGAAGGAAAGAGTTGTTGCAGATGATCCCGAGTCCAGAAGCAGAGAGTGATATCTCGGGTAAGGAAAGTAAGCTTGTGGGAATATGTCCGGATCAGAGCGGGAATCTCTCTGTCTTGAACCAAGTGGCTCGGGCTGGGAGAAAAGCCCATTCCTACCCGGAGAGTGAGTTTCGTGCCATGATTCACCACCGTTGTTTACTCAACGAAAGATGTCATTCAATTGAAGTCGAACTCCTGCATCTGCATGTCCAGTGGTATGGGACCTCACAAGGAAGAGGAAAGATGCGAGCGGCTCCTTATGAGTAACCCTATGCCCGCCAAGTGCTACGTCAGTCATAGGCAAAGGCCGTATTCTCAAAGCCCGTACCCGTACCGAAGAGACCAGACCTTGGGAAGGCATCACCTATGCTAGAAGGCTTCACAGTCCTCCTTACTAGCAGCCCAGATCTCTTTTGTGCTCGGCTTGATGCCATCTCAGATGTCCATTCAAGTAGACTGCCTGCCCTATTTTCTCTTAGAGAAGGGGCCTAGCGTGCCAATGATTCTGCTACAACTACTGTGACTTCTACTGCTGCTACTTCTTTTGCTAATGGTTGGAAGTCTTACAGCTAATGTCCTAAGCCCCCTAAGGCCTAGGGGAAGGAGGAAGAATAGCGTTCTTGTGCCCTATTTGTCTAATAATTATTCGAAAATTCCCCCCCATTCGTATTCGTAGCGTCCGATTCCATTCCTGACTAGCGGACAGAAAGAAAGAAAGTGAGAATTCCTCCTGCTCTATGATTAACTGTTCCGTTTAAGGGATTAAGGCAGTGAAGTGCCTTTCTTCGTTAGAACAGCCAGAAGGGCATAGCTCTATGTTCTATTGAAAGCTGTCCCAAAAGAGCGCATTCGCTACCTCCTCGTACTGTATCGATCGGTCATCCGTGAACTCTCGCATCTGTTTAGCTTAGCTCATCCCGCTTATCTCTCATCTCGGTTTATAGAAAAGAAAACGTTCTTCATGGCCCCTTTTTTCTTTTCTAAATCGCGAGTTTCCGGGGGTCACGATAGGTCCCCCTTTTAAATGCAAAAAGATAGGCCGTTTATTGAAACTGGAATTCAATAAGTATAGTACGCGGGTAAGGACCTATCTGAAAGGAAGGTAACGGCTGGCACATAGGGACATCGGGTTAAGCTCCATCAATGGCATCTCATTGGCTAGCTAGCTCATATGGAATAGGTCTCTGGCTTGCTCTTCAACAAAACGGTGTATTCTTCTCTGCTTCCCAAGGGTATGATTCCCTTGTTCAGAAGTGGTTCCGATTCTAGGTGAACCGAATCCGGTGGTTTTCTCTTCCCGAGCGTTGGTCTCGTCTTGGTTGGAGTGAAGGTGCGTGCGAAGTACCGGGGTAGGTGTTGAGCCCATGATTGAAAGGCTTTCGCATCATTGGTTAAAAATCTATCGTAGATTTATGTCAATTCGTCATGACCTTGACATGGCCTTAGGGAGATGGGAGATGATGAGAACTAGAACTCAAAAAAGTAAACAAAAAGACCAGTGAACAAGGTATCCGGTCTCCTACAGCACCTCAGACCCTTCGAGGTCGAAAGACGACATGAGCCTTCCAAACGGAGCGAGCTTATTTACAACCTAAGAATGGATGTTCCGATTGAAGCTGTGGTTCCAACTGGATCCGACTCATGTATCGGTGTATCGGTGAAGGTCAGTTCCACGATCAGTTAGAAGTGGTCGCTCGTTGTGTTCCTGGATGGATTGGTCTCGGTTCAGTGTGCCAAGCCATAGGTCTCTTTTCATTTCATACTTGGATCTCTGTCGAGTGCTATCGTATAATAAGGAAATCCTGGCTGTGATGGATGGTACCACATATTTCAATTTAAGATATAGGTCTTAGGAGACTTTAGGGAGAGGGAAGGGAGACTCCTTTGATGAATAAGTGCAAACATCCGGTCTTGTAAGATCCGCTGTTGTCTCTTTAAATCGTATCATCCATGGCGAGTGGTAAGTGGTATCGTATATAAGAATAAGAGAAAGGTTGCTTTTTGGAGTGATCTTTCTCGGTTTTTGAATAGAATAGGTTGGTAGTAAAGGCTGTCTTCCCCCACCTCGGAAAGCGGGAGGCAGGGAGAGATGACATGAGCTTAGAGGAGTCGGAATTGCCCCCTAACCCTAAAGTAGAGTTAGTGCTATTTACGTCATGTATACTAGGCGAAAGCACCAGACTTAATGGTATAAGACTGCGGGTAAGTAGCTTAATCCTGATTCAATTAGGGCTTAGGTGCTTAGTCAAACCTCTCGCATTTTAAAAATGCTTTCAGGAAGGAGGGGCTTAGTAAGAGTTTCCTGCCGAGCCTCTTCATTTTTCCTTAGGCTAGCCCTTTAGGGCGCATTACTGCTGTTACGGCTTTACGAGGTGGAGAGATCTAGATTGAGTATGTATAGAATTCCTGTGGATTGATGTAGCTGTTTAGCTCTTTCGAGAGCTTCCTTTTTTTAGTGTGTAATCGAATTCTGGTTATAGGGTCTTATCTTACTCTTTCCTTGCTAGAAGCACTACCGGAAGGCTCCTGAAGTCCGAAAATGAGACTGAGTGGACCGGGGGCAGGCAGGGAAGTTAAGTTACAGAAATGGTAGTCGTGGACTGGTACCGCAGTACTGCCTACTTTGAGTACTCCTTATTGTGATCTCTCACTCTGGGCTAAGATAGTCTCTTAAGTGCTAGCGTAGCGGGAGAGCAAATAGCAATGAACCTTATCTACAGTATTAGTTCCCTCCTACCAAGAATTACTATAGCTCTCTATACGAGGAAAGGGGGTACCGATAGGCGGATTGACGCATCTGAGCAGGCAGGGAAGACTTAGTGCTTGGAATATGAATGCTATGAGGCTTGGGCGAGAGCGTAGGTCTAGGAAGCCTAGATATTGCATCATGTGAAAGCAGCGCTAAAAGAAAAGACCAATAAGAGCTGTAAACAAGTGAGATAGGCACGAAAGGAAAGGGGGCATTCTGGGGATGTCTTTCATCAGCCAGCACCTTCAACAGCCAGTGGGACAGATGCCGACACAGATTCGATTCTAGATTCAAGATAGGGTACGACCGATGACCAGGCAGGGCGGGATGAAGCAAGCAGCAAGGGATTGGCTGAATAGAACAGATGCGACCGGGAATGGGATATTGAATGGAAAGAACGAAAGCGACGTACGTACTGGATTGACCAGCGTGTGCCAACTACTCTACTTCCCTATTTATTGCTTTTTCACCTCCCCCTTTTTTTTGCACTCTTTCCCCGACTGACCGAGAAAAAAAAGTTCCAGAGGCATCTTCCATTCATATCGATTTGGGTTTTTCCGCACCATATTTTGATCTGCCTCTTCTTCGATCCGGAATTCCCAGCAAATCCTTGACTCCTCGAATACAATGGGATTTCACACCTGGCGAATCTTTTACTCTACCTCCTCTTATTAACACCATAGAATGTTCCTGCAAATTATGACCTTCGCCTGGAATGTGAGCAAATATATCATGTCGATTGCTCAACCGTACTTTGGCTATCTTACGTGGAGCTGAATTAGGTTTTTTCGGTGTTCTCGTTGAAACACGCGGGCGTACTCCTTGCTTCTGGGGACATTGATCCGAAGCTCGAGTACGGTCCGTGCGCCGTTTTTCTTCTCTACCATGACGAATCAATTGATTTAATGTAGGCATCGCTCTTTCCTTTGTCCTTCCCCCCGATTTCTTCCCTATCACTAGTGATTACTCCCGATCCGAAGCACCCCTTTTCCATTCATAGAGAGATCCAATCGTCAAAATCAATAAAAAGGCCATCATGGACCAAAATCCAAACGGATCAATCTTGTTGGGAGGTACTGCCCAAGGAAAGAAAAAGGTTACTTCCGGATCAAGGATAATAAATAAAATGGAAACAAGATAAAATCGTATATCGAAACGACTTCTGGCATCACCGGAAGGATCGAAACCACATTCGTAGGCCGACAATTTTTCTGGATAGGTCGAACTATTGGAAGCAAATGGAAAAGGAAGACCGAGTGGGATCAAAGAAACTAGCGGACTGATCACTAAATAGATACAAATAGGTGAAAATTCTGACATCACCACAGCCCACTTGGTTCTATCGCTCCTTGCTCGCGGAGCGGCATACCGGAAAAAAAAAAGCCGTATCGGATAGGAAGACCTCACATGAGGTCTTTCACTATCTTATATACGGCGTGGAAAGCGTCTGTATCGGTCAACTGACCGGTTAACGGGTCCCTTAGGCTTCCCTGAAAGCGACTAACACGGTAAGCTTCATTATCTGTGCCTTCACCGAGACCTAGGTATAAACAGACCGCTTTCTGCCACGCCGGTTCAGTCGGGCCGGGGACCCCGTTCACCTTCTCATAGATGTAGCGGAGATCCCCACGGACGCTCAACAAGAGTCCGTCGCGAATAATCCGAAGTCCCTTTTTTCTTCTTTCTTTTGGGTCCTCCGGATCCTCCGGGATATCGCCCCTACTGCCACTCCCGGAGTGGGTTCTCTTCTCCCGGAGGCGCTTCTTCGCCCGCGCTCGCGTATCTTTCGACTCCATATGGAGTCGAAAGATACGAAGCAAGAAAAATTTTACAAAAAAAGCACTCCCAGTAACAAGAAATAGTACGAAAACCAAAATCAGAATGAGGAAAAAAAAGATATCGTGATGTAAGTCCATTATTCCTTGCATCATAGGGCTTGCTGCGTCTTGAGATCCTAATTGCCATGGTTCCGCTGCATCACAAGGAGCAATTGTGAGGAATAACCATTCTAGAACAATCATTTGCTTTGCTTCATTCTTTGACTGCTCTGCTCCCTCCCCAAAAAAAGAGAGACTAATTCTTACTCTCCCAATTCAGGAAGACGGAAAGAACCGGTTGGGTTGGTCCAACCAAGAAAGACATGGGACTTTTTGGGCATAGGAGGTTCTCTCTTACGATATATCTGAAAACAGCACTCGAATACTAGAAAAGTACTCGAATACGAAGACTTTCTTACCTTATATACGCAATTATACTTATATTAACTTAACTTATCAGTCCATTGAATTGATAGAATCCAGTACATACGAAAACGAAAGTAAAAGTAGATTTCATTTCACGCTAAAAACACGGGAAAATGAAATTTATTCGAATACTATCTTAGACTATCCACTCGAAAACACCTTTCTTACCTACTATATTATACTAAAATTACATATATTATCTTATTTACTATAAAAATTGAATTTTAAGCAAAAAAACCGGGGTTTTATAAACTAAATATAGCTTTTTTTAGTAATTAAACGTCATGCTTAACACAGTGCTTTAGCAGACTCGATTGAGAAATTAAATAAGGGACTGCCTTTAATATAATATAATATAAGTTAATCTAGTATGAGAGAATCATGTTCCAGAGAACTATGAGGAAGCAGAACCTAGTAAGAAGAAGAGCTAGCAGCGGAGGTCTTAGATGCTGAGCTGGCAGGCTTTGATGCCAACCGAACCAAGAGAAGGAGACAAACAACCAGAAGCTAGCTAGGGAGGTACCACTAGTAGGAAGATTGATTGCCTTTTACGGGCATAAGCGAAATTGATCTCAGTGAAATTCAGGGAGACTGACGGATCTTATACTGTCTTGAATCGAGGATTTTTTTCCTTCCCTCCCTCCAGCTCTCTAGTTCTCTTCCTTCGGCTCTCTTTTAAGGTATTCCACCGGTGTCTTCTCTTAAAAAGTATAACTCGGGGAATAAATAATTTAAGAACAACGTTCGTTTCACTCCCTAGAAGAGGATCCTATCCGCTCATGGAAGCTAGTCACACAGCTCTCAAAACTAGAACTCAAGAAAGAATTCATAACTGCTCCAACTCCATAACTCACTAACCAAGAGAAGCAACTCGGAACGGCAAGTTCGAACTGAACTAACTAAACAAGAAGAAGTGAAAGAGGAAGAGTTTTTTTTTAAGCGGATAGTCTTTTGAACTACGTACACCCAAGTCTTCCACTCGTCCGCGCTTCCCCTAGTGAGTGATAAATTTATCATCATTCTATCGAATGAAATTAGTACGCCCCTTTTGTATAAAAAAAGAGAGAGAATTCCCTCAATTCTTTTACTTTGAAAGGAAATACACCTCTGTTGGAGGCCTAAGACGAAGAAACGCAGTTGCTCGATTGAAAGGTGAGGAGCTTTTGCTCATGGAGCTATATTTTTCATTAGAGATTACAATCCGGAGCAAAATGAAGAGGCAAGAATGTTAGATCATAAAGAAGCTATCATATCTCATTTCAGTTGGGCTAGTAGATTCCATACCTTGGGACTTTATGTTCATGCTTGCCTTTGGTACCCAATCTTATCTTGATCGAACCTCAATGGATACAATCCGCTCATGTTAAAAGGTTCGATGTACTTTTGTCTTCAACGAGCGGACCGGCATTCAATGCGGGCCGAAGCATCTGGTTGCCGGGTTGGTGAAATGCTGTTAATGAAAACATTCATTCATTATTCTGAACAATAGGACCCAGAGACTTTTTGGTTCATCATGCTATTGCTCTGCATTGATCTTAGTAAAAGGTGCTTTGGTTCCAAGTGAAAAAGGATTTTTGTTATAGTTTTCCGTGTGATGGCCCGGGCCGAGGCGGGTACTTGTGATAGGACGCATTTGATTTGGATGTGAAATACTATTGGATGGGTTACTTTTTATTGGCATTAGAAACACATTACATTATGGCAGGGTAACGTTTCACAGTTGAATGAATCTTCCACTTATTTGATGGGATGGTTAAGAGATTATTTATGGTTAAACTCTTCACAACTTATCACCCTTTTGGTATGAATAGTTTATCGGTCTGGGCATGGATGTTCTTATTTGGACATCTTGTTTGGGCTACTGGATTTCTGTTCTGAATTTCTTGGCGGCAGGAATTTATTTCAACTTTAGCATGGGCTCACGAACGCACACCTTTGGCGAATTAAGAGATAAACCAGTGGCCCTTTCAGGGACTCTTAGGTGAGACTGGAAAGCAAGTAGAGTATCGGTAATAGCGTTTCGGGAAAGCAAGACGGATTATACCCTTCCCTTCGTGCCCCTCACCCGAGGTCACCAGTTGTCTATGAAAGCCGATCGGGGAATAAGCCAAAGGACAGCCAAGAACATCCTTCCTCTCCCTTTGTTTCGAAGACGTATCTTATCTTTTCGGGAAGCTAACAAATAAAGCTTTGCTTTTGGCCCCCTTGCCTCTGTATGAGCCTTTTCGCTAATATGCTCGGAAAGTAGCGCTTCCTTGCTTGTGGAGTTACTTCTTGGATTGAGGGAGTACAGAACCAAGCTCCTCTTCCTTTGTGGACGTATGATCCACTGTCTTATTTGGAAAAGAAGAGGGTCCTTTTCTCTTTTTCCGTGTGTTCTGGTCTTCTGGGGTTGTTATGTTAAGCCGGGCGTTCGAAACGGGGATGGGTTTAGCCTTGTGGGCTTTTTACTTTCTTTTTCTTCCATTCCTGGGGGATAGCGGATCCAAAGCTATGAAACTTGGCTACCGGCATTACAGGTTCCATCGGACCTGCTGCCTTCATTTCCTCCCCCTATTGGGGGAGCATCTCCGTAAACGGAGGGAGCAAGAAAACTACTGCGCGTGACTAACGCTATACGGCTTTCGCGCTAGCCGTTGCTTGTTAGGAATTAGCTGGCTTAGAGATTTTGCTATGGTCAATTAGTGAGCATCACATCTCGGTCAATCAATCGGTCCGCTGATCCATCATTCTCTATCGTGCGTGATCACTCACAGCAGTAATCCTTTCTTGTTGAAGGAAATCCTACGTGATGCCGATGCATGAACGCCCTTCGCCCCTTGGATGAGTAAGCTCCGTAAGCCAGCTCTTCGTTGGTTGGCCGCCCTCAACCCTCTATCAATTCATTCCTTCTTTGTCCAGTCATTTCATCCTGGTAGGGAAATCCAGGACATACATACAAGGCTTGAATGAGATAAAACAGATGACTATCGATGTCTCATATGTCAGTAGCAGTGAACTGAGGATCTTCGCCTTTGAACGTGGGCTGCAGTAGATTCATTTTTAGCGGTAGGTGGGAACTCTTTTTTCGATTCCTCTTATCTTAGCCTTAGCGAATCTGCTGCTTGAAGGCCTAACCGCAGTTATTGATTGAATCCGCATCTGGCAGCAGTTTTCACGTGGCGAATTTATCTTTCAAAAGCAAAGAATGACGTAGGTAGACTAGAAGGAAGAGTTTCGGGCTTAAGGCATAGTAGCTCTCTTGCGGCTACCTTTGCTATGTTATCCGATGCCTTAGATTTTACTAACTATAGGGATCTCAGTCGAAGGTTTTGAAAGGAGTTAATGTCGTATTTCGGGTGGTGCTTGTCGGATCGGAGAAAACATTGCATTAGTAGATCCAATCCACCCCATGTGATCGGTCATTCAGTGCAATAAGAGGGGCCCATAGCAATGAATCTTTCAATAAGATTTACTTCGTTCTGTACGGGATAAGGAGCGAAAAGCGCAACATGGCAAATTGGAGACAGGTAAAGTTCAGTAAGTACTAATTTATATAGATAGATTCGTGAGTAGTAGTTTCATAGAAGCCCAGGGAGCAGTGACAGGATTGGTAATCTACTCTTTCTTGGGTACCGGAGATCGTCTCCTCCCGCGGATCCCTTTCGATCCAATTTTCAAGCCATGTTGCACTACACTATGAGATCTCTTTTGTTTTATACGGATTCAGAACTGAACCATTAATGATAGATACTCGCTCCACCCAACTTCTTGCTCTATCTCTCCAACCAGGACCTTTTCTACGTATATAAGAGACTTCCAATGGAATTCTTTTCCCTATGCTTTAAAGTGCGAACGGAGACGTAGCTAGGCTCAGAGAGGTGGTTATTAGGGTGGTATCTGGCTGTGGTATTAAGAAAAAGCAAGGGAGAAGGAAGTTGGGATTGAAGAATCAGCGCTTTCGCTATTTATTCGTGGGGTGGTTCGTAGCGTAGGATCTATTCGATTCATTCCATTCAAAGTGGCTTCGCCTTCCCTAGAGTCGGGATTCAATGAAATTCGGTTGAGTGCCCAAGGGGGGGTGGAACTTTGAAAAAGCAAGTTTCACTCAAAAAAGGTAGAACTGCAACCATTCAGCTCATGGAAAGCACTAACTGCCGCGATCGGCCAGTTACCCATGAACCTGCGTTCGGCAATAGATCCAAACAGAGGAAAGAAAGCAATCCTGCTAAGATCACCAGATCGTGTAATTGGATTGGCAGATGCTCTAAGACAAAGCGGGCGTGCAAGGACATTCGGTTTATCGGAAGCTATGGCTATAGCCTACGTTAGAGATATTCGTTTTGTCTTACTAAGATTTTTTTTGTTTGGTAGGATTCGGCGCCTGGTGGTATCTTCTGCCCGAGCCCCTATTGGTTCAACCAACTGCTTGCTCTTCCCTTTCGCTAAGGCCATAAAGGAAGCACTACAATGCCCAATGAGGAATCTCGGCGACTCGTGCATCCATCCCGAACAGTTACATGACAGAGTTTTGGAGGTGTTCGAGAAAGCAGAGGTCTTCGATCCTCTCCAGCTTAAGTCCGAAAATAGAACTGTGGCTTTAGCTGTCATGGTCGGTGTCATTGTTATCAGCCTCGCGCTAGGTGAATCCATTACTGAGCAAGGGATCGTGCTATGAAATATGGATGTGGCATAAGGTTTCATTTCTTTCTCGTCCTAAGGTAAACTCATACAGCCAGTTTCTAAGTAGTGCCAGTCCTGCTGTTTGCCTTCTTGCGAGTTGTAATTCCTGCCGAGCCTATTGCAGTCCTAGTTACAGCGATTGGGCCCTCCCTTTAATCCAATGCGTCTTCCTTTTTGGCGTGAAAGTGCTAGTTGTCAGCCAGCTCCTTTCATTCCGTCTCTTGGCTTGGGAGTCCCCGTCAAGCAAGCATTAGCATTAGAGTCAAGGCACCAGTATCCTACACTCTTTCTTTGGCTCGAGCAGAAAAGGTCTGAAAGAACTCTACTTATCTAGATATAGTTTAGGGAAAGATAGCCAGTTTTATTTTATTCCTAATGCTTGTGAGCCAGTCTTCGTAACAACATCTATTTTACTAGTGCCGCCCGTTACTTTTAAAACTTTACATGTTGATGTATAGTGTCGTTTTAGGAGTAATGAATAGGGTCATTGCTACTTTCATTGCATCTAGTAGTCGTCCTTCTCCTTGAAAGCCAACAAGGGCTAGGTAAAGGGGCACCACCAAGTGATCAGGGACTAGTTTCAGTCTGAAGGTGAACCTCCCCCCTAAGCAGCAGTTGACCATCCAATGAGAAAGCCTGTATCCACCTTTACACTTCAGTCAGCTGGAAAGCACGCTGGTAAGGGAAAGTAAGAAAGTGAAAGCAAGCGACAGGCAAGTGACTCGACAACAAAGTGTTTAAGTCCTGGGCATCTAGTTCCAGGCCCTCTAGTTCGAGTGAGAATTCCCAGCCATTCAGAAATAGCTTTCCTCAAAGAGAAACTGGTTCAAAAGTATCCCCCGATCCCGATAGGAAAGAGGGCAGCTAGGTCAAAGGGGTTAGGGCTAAAGGGTAATAAGCTAATGTGCCTGCCCCAACGAGCTTGCAGTTTTAGTTGTAGTCTTTAGGCGATCTCGGGCAAGTAATTTTGTCTCTGTAATCTCAGTACGCCTTCCACCAGCCTAAGAGCCTATGAATGCCATGGAATTCCTCCTCGTGGCTATCAACACTGCGGATTCTGTAAGACCGTGGTCAATCAGTCCCTCTGTAAGAAGAACAGCGCTTATTCCGACAACAGCTTAGTCTGTGCATGAATGGTGCAGCCTATTCTGTAACAATAGCATTCGATGCTTCTGATCCAATTCCTTCTCATCGAAGAAGCCCTGAATCTGTTCATGCTAAGATCGGGAAGGACGCATCTAACAGCTACTTAGAGATGGCAAAGCAAAGGTAATCAGGGCTATTGGCCTACTCGAGACATTGAATAGTGTCAGTTTATGTCATGAGCTCCTCCTCAAGCAGCAAGAGGGCATTCTAACAAAGCAAAGAGAAGGGCAGCTAGGAGTGCATCCCTGTACATTTAACATTTAGATAGCTGTTTCGGTAGGATCCGTAGAGCAACGGGGATGATAGGATTGCCTGGTCTATCTAGTTAGACATTGAGTCCCGTCTGTGAGCATTAAAGAATTTACATTTACTAAGCTAACCATCCGTTCAAAGTGTGCGAGAACTCATTTTAGCCTTTCTTTTGCTTCTCTTATTTATTTTATAGTTACCGCTCGTGGAACATTTTCTATTCTACGATCATTGTTGATGGAGATGGTACTTGCTTTGATCGTTCTAAAATCCGTTTACCAAGAGCCAGGATCAACTGCTTATTTAGTTACGCTAGCACATAAATCTTCAAGGAAAGAAGAAAGTCACACCCAACTAACTCATGGGAATCACCCCTGGAAAGCTAACTGCATGGGATATTCTCTTTTCACTGCAAGCAATCAATCATTCTATAGTAGAGAGAAAGAAGCCTTTCCCTAGGCCGGGCTTTACTCCTAATGTCCAAAAGGCTAAGATCGGATTGGATTCTATAACAGCCTATTCCCTAATTCCCTAGTAGCACCTATATCCTCTTCTAGCTTACAATATCAAAGCTTTTTTTTTTCTTTGTTCACGTCAAGGGGGAAGCGGATTCCTACTTCTTAATAGAATAGCTTGATCGACCACCATCCTTACTTCCCTCGGGTTGGTATGCTTGTGTGTCAAGCAATCCTGCTTCGGTAGCAGACTTCCTTCAAGGAAATCGCTTCAAGCAATGGCTTTGGATCGACCTGACTTCTTAGAGAGGAAAGCCAGTGAATGAATGAATGAAATCCGTTGAATGAAGAAGTCTTTATGGCTCAAGCAGCTAGCGGACCTCCAACATTGAGAAAGTCAAGCATGTCAGCACGCCCCCTACCTATGTAGTCGGCTTCCCGGTAGTTTGCGGGATTAACCGCTCGCTATTGGAATTGGTCTATTTAAATGGCCTATCTCCAGATGTATGTATTCTTGAAGTGCCTTTCTCATAGTTCCCTTCCCGGGCATTGATTGAGAGGGGAAGGTTTAGAGAAAGACCGCCCTTCCCTTCCTATGCGGCTAGGTGATAAACGCATAAACCGTTTTTCGAAGGTTCGACGCAGTTGACTGGGATACTACAACTCCATGCGGTTGATAAGCCAAGCGGTTCTTGTACTTTAGTTCTTTTTGAACGATTCTGCTCGAGATCAATTCATTGGTCCGCTAAAGGAATGAGAGATGGGGCAAGAGATGTCCCGCTACCTTGCCTTTAGTAGTCGAGAAAAGGGAGTAGTCGAGAAGAGAAGAGGTATTGAAAATCAGACTGTGGTTGGTTCCATAGGGATAAAAAGAATTGGTATGATCAACGCCGTTTAACCACGATTGCTCAACTGTCAATGTGCAACTTTCCTTGTTCTTGTTAGTAGCCATTCAGAGCGGACAGGCAAGGAGAAGTCCCAATGCTTTCGTCTCCGGCTAGAAACTCTAGATTCTCATGCGCTTGAACGGGATGAGTTTCAGTTTCCCTTTCTGACTTTAGTATTCGCTTCATCTTGACTTAGGAACATGGATTTGACCTCGAGCCGCTCTATTAGAATGGAATTCCAGGGCGCTTATCAACCGCATTTCTTCTATATTGTATACCTGAGTGACTTCTCGACCTTGTGTAAAAGAGAGAAGTCTTCCTCGCCAATGAATGACTTCTTTTAAGCTAGCCTTCCTTCCTTAAACAGGAGTCGGTCGAGTCAAGCCGGATCCACCTATTATCCCTGTGTTTATTTTTTCCCTCTCCCCTCCCGGGGTTTAGAGCGGATGAAGTCAAAGACAAGGAGCTAACAGCAACCAATGAACCTCCAGACTCGAGCTCATCAGCAACATCTTCATTTCCGGCATTCGAAAGGGAAGGGGGTAACCCAATAGCATCTATAGCTGCATCAGAACCGAGCTCTTCCAGCTTTTTAGTGGGATCCAATGCTTCAAAGCAATCTAACTCTCATTCGGCAGGGATAGGGGAATAAAATTCCTCTATTTCTGCTCCCGAGGCCTAATGCTTGGAATCAGCTCCGCAGGGGAGGGCCTGAGTCCTCGTTCCAATCCGAATCTCTATAGGTTCATTGCTCTTAGCCAGCCCCACCCAGGCACTGGAGAAGGCTTATGATTTGGAAGGATCACCTAAACCTAGAGTAGCATAATTCTGATCTCTCCCTCACCCACAGCAATGGTTATCCCCGTTCTCACCCGAATCCTACTTCTTCCATGGAAGATGGGAAATGTCGAATTCGGAAGGCGGGGGTACTTTTTTTTTCTTTGAAGAAAGCCGAAAAGAAAGAACTTTCCTCGGAAATATTAGGCTGCTTTTGTGCTTTTTTCTCCATATGGATAGCTTGTGAGATACTCCGAGAGCTCTCGAATAGGAGAGAAAAGAAAGCTTGCCCATTGGAAAAGCTTTCTAACTTGCCAGCTATAGAATATACTCAAATTGGAGAAGAGAATACTGATAGAGGGATGGAGTTACTGGCCCATAGACGGAGACTCTCTACCTAGCCTACTTACCTCTTTCTTAGGCCTTAGCTTAGTGAAGAGAGGAGCCTTTCTTACCTAAAGATCATTTCCCTTTCGACGGGTATGAGCTTCTCTTCTAGGAGTCCTGCCTCCAACATCGCTTATTCAGCCTTGCCTCTATCTCTATCTAAGAACATTTCTTCTTCAATTTATTCCCATTCTTTTGAACCCGAGGGAACTGAACTCACTTAATCCTCATCTCTTGAACTCACTGAAACCAAGCCAATGGATAAGGAAAGAGTTCAGCTTAGTCAAAGCAAACCAAATCGAGAATTTCGTAGAGAAACAGAATAGGTTGTTGCAGCTGTGGCGGGTTTAGCTTGATACCCAAAATAAGAGTCGACTTCTTCTTGTTCCGAAGGGCGGGTTGGGACAATTCCCCCAATTAAGACTTTCTCCCGTCCATCTATCAGTCTTTTTCCTCCAGCTCCCGCTTTTGCTATTCTTGCTGCTGAGGTTGCATTCAAAGCTGACGTTACCCGCGGACTTCTTTTTCTCGACTGGAGATAGGTGTAAGGCGAGCAATAGGATGGTTTATTAAGCACCCTACCAAGGCTTAGCGTGAGTTACAGTCAAAACCATAACTATAAATTACTTAAGAGAGAGTAGCTAGGGTCCTCTTTTCTAGCTCCACGAAAACTAGGAAAAACTAGCGCTTAGAGTTCGGTGGTAAGAGCGCTCCCCTAATATGAGAATATCCCAAGTGAAAGTATGTGTGTTATATAGGCAATTATTGATTGTTCAGTCTAGCCATAGAGCTGATGAAGAGCGAACCCTCGTTCGAGGAATTGCTGGTTTGGGGAAATCGGGGGACTTCCGGTCGAACCTTATGTATGGCATTTTTTCGATGCTTTGAACAGCCTAGTTTCTTGTAAGGTTTTAACCCCAACGCTTACGCCTTAAGGAACGGGCATTTTAGGGGATTAGTTAAGCTGCTCCTTCTGCCCTCTATGAAAGAAGGAATTCGAAAGAGTTGGTCTCATTGATTGAGCATCCCCGAGATAGATAGATAAGTTTCCTTTTACTATTCATACGTAACTTCGGGCTTTAAGCATACAGAAAGATTGAGATCGGATGGCGATGTGTAGGTATCCTCTCTTTTTCCTTGGCTGGTGAACTGACCGTACCCCACGACACAGGTAAACAAGTTATAGTTGAGTATACCACCGAATCTTTCATAAGAGCTATATGCCTTTTGAGGCAATATCTTTTTATATTATTCTTACCCTAAGGCCTTTTCAACTCATTCAAATAGGGTTCTAGCAGAGACCGCTGAAACTCGTGTTTTAATGCCTACAGAGAGGCAGCCGAAAGTGGATCTGGGACTGAGATTGAGAAAAAGTGATCCCTCTCAGGCGGACAGACCTGTCGGGAACCAAATGGTGCCTTAACTGTACCAATGAGTGCTACAGAGCTTCGGATCGAAGGAAGATCATGTAAAGCAGTAGGATAGAACTTTGGTCTGTACCACTTTCTGAGATAGATTGAAAGCAGAATAGAGCTGTGCGTGAATCAGGTAAGGCATACCTTTCTTTAGATTGATTGGAGTGCGCAGGTTAGATGGCAGAGAAAGTTCTTTGCTCAATAGATCCCAGAGCTGCAGTGCCTATTTCACTCTGAATCGGATCTTGCACTTTCAGACCGGTCCTTTTAGCGCTTAGTTAGTCTAGTCTTTGAGCGAGATCCAATGACTCCGGTTCGTGATCTTCTATCTATAAGATAGACAAAAGTTGAATGCTGACTGACTAAGGGCAGGGCTAAGCGAACTGGGCAATTTTCACTGGTTTCATTTCCGAACAGAACATCAACTCCCTTTCAAGGGGCTAAACCAGCAGCAAAGCGCTTCCTCGATGGCAAAGCCGAATGACAAACAATCGAGTTAGAGTTCAATCCCTGTACTCTACCTAGACAGTCTTCCTTCCCGCGTACTTTTATTTTAAGACTGAAACTCATTCTCTCTGCCTTCTCGCTTTGAACCTTGCTTTATTGCCTTGTTGAGTGAGTGCAGCAAGGAAAGAAAGCCAGCTAGCCCTTATAGTGGCAACCCCGAAGCGAGATCGGAGTCTGAATCCTAACCGCAGTGAACAGAGGATTTGGCCCAACTATTGAATCCAATATTCTTCTTCAAGCGATGCTTCCTTGACCCGGCAAAGAAAGAAAGGAACGAACGGGATTCCATCGCCGAGTCCATTCCATTGTGGGATCAGCGGCTAATGCTAATAGAACTGATGCGCCTCAGAAAGTGTCCTTTCCTTCTCAATCAATGCTAACGCATTCCATACATCACCATCGAACTGACATTCTCTGCACTGAGTTCTCTCAGGTTCCAACTCTTGTTTTTCCGTAAGAGAAAGGGGTTCCTGCATCGACCTTTTATGGATGGAGTGAACCAGCTCATTCCATTTCTAAGTCAGAAGAAAGGGCATAGACAGAATGAGACTCATCAGGAAGAACTGGATTGGATAAAGCATCCGAGTTCGCGGATTCATCTGTTGAAGCATACCCTTCAGCCACAGCCGAAGAATATGAATAGTTGATGGTTGGTAAGTCTAGAACAGATGAATCAACAGAGTAGGAACCCATCGTCCCTTGTTCTGGACCTGACCGGTGCCCTAATCCGTCTTTTTAAAGATATCGAGAGAGCCTTTGACCTATGGGTATGGTCTCTGTGAAGGTCTTTAATGGCTCTTCGCTGCTGCTTTCCCTTTGGGTGTAATGAAGGCCCCGAACAACCTAGCCTTTCTGCCCCGGTAGCGAGGAGTTTACTTCCGGAATCAGTAGGTTGGTAATTTCATACATGATGTCATTCGCTCATCCTTCTCCTCGTCGGGAAACCTTTCGCTAGTCTGGTGGTAGCGAAAGAAGGATAAGGAGGCTCACCCTTAACTAAAGCGATAGCCCGAAAAGTGTAGTAATAGGGATCCCTGCTTAGCGGAAGGATCTTACATCCTTATAACCCGAACCCGAAAAGCCATTCCCATCATGGAACCCGTCTACCCGCTCATAGCTCGTACCCAATACCAATACCCAAAAACTAGGGTTTTTCCCTCTCGCTCACCGGGAGAATGCTCTCAAACTCACTTGGATGCTGGCATGTGTTATTAAATCAGGTGATACACAACCAACCAGACCTCGGGGTTTACATGTGCCCGGGTGTACTTCTTATCCTTACCCATAACTCAAGGAAGGCATCACATCAGTAATCAGGCCGCCCTTAACGCGGAGCTCTCTTTAGCTGCTGTTCGATTTCACGTCTCAAGCTAATAGCTGTAGGATTCCTGGTACTCTTTATAAGATGTGATTTACCCAATCAATGAGCGGAACTACCCGTCCGTCAGGGTGCAGTAGAAGTACCTATCTCTCTTTCCATCTAGTGCTAGAAGCATCTTTTGGTAAGCGGATGCTCTGGCTCCCAAGTTCATACCAACAAGTGAGACTTCCCCTCTATAACCGAATTGAGCTAGCCGGTATCCTGCTACCGACCTTGGCTATATTTGAGGAATAAAACCTAGCGTTGGTTCAGAGCACTATACTTTATTGCATTTGGTTGGTCTCTCCCTTTGTTTTGCTTGCTTTTCCTATGTCCTTTGCCCTCGACCTCTTCCGCGACGCCCCTTGAATTTCAAGCTTTCAGTCATCAAGCTTGAAAACAGTAATTCCGTTCTTCAGGCCTCAAGAAGCAAGCATTCCTTAATAGCCTAATCCACCGGCGAGGAATTAGCCATAGCAGTACTGAGCTACATCTGAGATGAGAAGTCGAAAGCGCTAACAAGGGATAAGCATTCACCCACAAGACCAGACAGCCCGGTTATTGCAAGAACAGGAAAGAGAGCACCGCTTACGCACGCATGAAGTGCAGTTAGCTTTCTTTTCTAACTCTCACACCGGTTACGAAAGCAAGGGATATTCACTCAGCAGAAAGGGCTCCTCCGTTAAGAACCGATTCAGGGCATGCCCCTGAGACTAGTGCTGCTCCCTGCCTTCCTTTGCCCATCTGAGATCGAATGAAAGTAGAGGAAACCTTCTGCTCTTCCGGCATGGGCAAAGATTCCGTGATCTCAAGGACGAAGCGGCTCTAATCTCAATGGACGGACCCCTCTTCTCTTGGCCACTGGATCGAATCCTATTATTGTAATTTCACCTCTGGCCCCGATTGAGCATCCAAAAACTCCACCTTCTGCTTCAGTCGTGACTACATTCTCAGATTCCGGAAATAATCATTTTAAAAATACTAGTTCTTGGGAACAATCCTGATAGGAACAAGTCCCGAACCCAATGGTATCATATCTATTTTACAAGCGTACCTATTCTTCTAACAGAAATGGAAATAATGAAGCAAGGCTCAAGAGAAGAGGGCGAACCTAGCATAAGAATTTCTTCTAGGAAAGGGGAATTATAAGCAGCGGTGGCTACTAGCGGAAGAGGATGCGGTAAGGGGATAGAAGCACATCCTGCACCCGATATGTCAAAGCAGCTTTCAGCCCTGCAACTCGCGCATACTGAAAGGGAAAAAGCAGGCCAATTCACGCATCTTCCGCAGAGTACCAGAAAAGCCCTATGAGCTAACTTTTCATTTGACGGCAAAGAGCAATCGGACCTGTGAAAGTCACATCTTTGACTAATATACACGGGCTTCTGAGAGGATTCTTTAATCAACCAAAACCTGCAGTCCTTAATTTCTACCACTTACAAGTTGAGAGATGTTCCATTCCCAATGGCAGAAGAAGGATGCAAGCTGGAAGGACTTGGACAAGATATTCTTCACTTGGACAGGAGATGCAGCGCTTAGCGTCGGAAAGACCCCTCTACATGGGTGTGCTATAAAACTAGGAGAAGCACAGAACTAAACGGATCAATTCCTTTGACCCCCTGCACCTATAACATAACTATACCCCCACTTAAGGCTTCTTTCGAGGAAGTGAAAGACGGTGGAGGGGCACTACACTGACTCGCTTTTCCGAAAGGTTTTGTCTTCGCCTCTTTTCCAACAACTCAAATCGCGTATCCCTGCCCTTATTGACTTAAAGCTGGGATCCTTAGACCCAGACCCCCACGACTATTAATAAAGGATTGCTCTTTCCTCACATCTACCTAACCAACAACGACTACCCTTAACTAAGTCAAGAAAGGAATGCGTTTCCCCGGGAAGTATTTAAAAAAGGAATGAGCGTTCTGCCCTAGTGAAGACGCACGGGAGAGATTCACCAAGACATATTCCGGATGACAGCTCGACCGATTAAAGCGATCGATGAGCTAAACAGAGGATCCCTAGTTGATACGAAACAGAACAGGAACTTCACTCATACTGAAATACTTCAATCGATGAACTCCTTGCTGCATCGATGCTCGAGGAAGGAAGAGCGGGATGAGTGCCAACTAAAACTACTAATGCTAATGGAAGCCCCTTTCTTGCTCCTGCAACTCTCGAACTAGAGGAAGGAAAGCGCTATACCCACCCACGGAAGAAGCGAGAACGAGGGTTAAGAATCTGCTCCTTGCTATCTCTCGCTCGATAGCGAGTTAGAAAGTTAGAGAGTTGTAAGCAGTCTTCTCCGATCAAAGAGAGAGTCATGGGATGGCTCTCGAACGGTGATAGAACGATACCGATCGATATCAAGCTATAGAGTAGGTTTCCGTCTTGTTCCTTTCTCCTTTCCTTGTTGTCTTTCGTGGGGGGATCTGTATCGTAATTCGATCTGCAGCTCTCCTTTCCAAAAATATCTAGTTGAGCCAAAAAGAGATGGTTTAGTAACACATCCTTTGTTTCGTCTTGGTCGTCCTTCCCTGATTCACTGAGCGATCCAAGCATATTGAAAGGGAGGATTTTTCAGGGCCGGAAGGAGGAAAAGACTGACGAGACAGGGAGTTATCTTCCCTTGGTGGCATCCCCACCCGCATATACACATCTAAGAAAGAGACTCAATATTGCCAACTTATCACACTCTCCAATCATTCCACTTCTCAAACTACGGCGACTAAGACTTTCTCAGGGCTCAAAAGAACCCTATTTTGGAGTGCCATCACCTGCTCCTTTTGAGATTATCCATCGAAAAGCATTCATTTACCAAATAAAAGAAGATGGCAGCTTGGGACCGGATAAGACGTACTTGAATCATCCTGGCTTTGGAAGACTTTGGTCGATTAGATCCCTGTATACAAACAAGCCGGACCCGGCTGATTTACTTTCCTCTGCTCTTACTCCCGCACTCGGTCAAATAAGAGCTACTGACACTGACTACTCTCTGCTATCTTTTAGATTACGCCATTCTGGTTGGAATCCATTTATCGATCGGAGATTTTTTCCCTTCCTTCCCCGTGGGAAAATAGCCTATTTCCTGCTACTTGAAATAAGGATTTGCCCCTTTTTCGACATTAGATCGCTTCCCTGAAAGAATACCCTATTTAAAAATCTCACTGAGAAGATTATGGACCCACTTTTCTTAGCTTATTTACTCGTTTAGAACCTGGACATTGATCCCGACCTAGCCTACTTCCTTTTCTCCCGCTTTCCTGGTCTTTATGGGGAGTAGCAAGGGGTAAGGCATCGTATTCTTACTCGATTACTTAGTAAACATTGTCTTTCTCGTATCACTTTACCTGGCCTGGAGTTGGTTTTGGTTTGCTTTAGTTCGTAAAAATAGAGAGAAAAACTATATAATATTCAAGGTAAAAGCCGCTTTGGGATTGGGTTGGCAGAAGTTTATGAACACAGTTCGAATACAAGAAAAGCAACTATACCGGCAGGAACAATGGGATATCTTGCACCTTAGTCTCTTTCTTTATTGGGGTCTTCCCATATAGAAGACATATTTTTACAGTTTTGGTGTGGTAGTGTTAGAGGTGGCAACGGGGAGAAGGCCTCTTAACTCGAAATCGAATATTCAAGAGACAAAGACAATAAAGTAAAGGATCGTGAAGCGAACCATCAATTATGAGAGGAACTTCACTCGCTAAGAGAGAAAAGATAAATGATAGAGGATAGACAGAAAGAGAAGGAATTGCTCCGCGAGAGGTATAGCCGAATGCGCCCCATTTAATTACATCTATGTAAATCAAAACTTCGTAGTAAAAGGAAGCAGAAGGAATGGAAGGAGATGTAGCTTACCCGAATAAGCTGGTCAAGAAGTGATTCTCAAAGCAAGCACGGTCCTATTTCTTAGGCGTCTCGGAAACCATGACCGACCGCGTATTGTGTGCGATGGATGGCATTTCTCCGACAGGAGCACTGTACTCGAGGTCCATGAACTCTAGTCAAGATGAAATTGGGGGAAGTCCAAGGTAAGCAGTATGTTTAGTCTCAAAATCCGGCCCCAGTCCGGAATTCTGGTGGGCACTCTAAGTCAGTTCGGTAGGTTTCGAAGCATTATTCAAAAAAGGTAAAGGGATTGATTAGTTCACAGCAAGGCTACCTTCACTTTCAGCAACGGTTTCAAGCGGAATCCATCTTTCTACTTCCAGAGTGAGTCAAGCTCAGTTTTTATACTGGGAAAGACAGAGAATGAAATAGTTGAGGATAGAGTCTGAGGGTAATTGCTTGAGGATGAAAGAATACGTTTTGATCGCATTTCCCTGGAGTTGTGGGATTGATTCTTTCGAACTAGTAAAGCAGAGTCAAGCGGGTGAAACGGAAATCATAGCTGACCCCGTTTTTAGCAGGGGTTGTTCTCGCCTGAAGTAGGCCATCGGTTAAGGAAATGGGGGATCTAGGTCACCTGTCTCCGTATCCGTCCCAATGCGTTCTTCCTTAAATCATGCCGGTGGAGTGCCTTCATCCGATGTTAGGATTTGGATTTCTTTCTTTATTCTCTTTGGCTGTCTTCTCTGATATTGAATAAGTGGACTCTCTTGAATCATTTCATAACCTCGGTTCAATACGCCTCAATCCCTCTCATAGAAGGCTAGAAATAGGCTCAATCGAGTACTACCAAAATGCATCCCTTCTTTTAGCAGGAGCTTTCACGGTCCCGCATCCTTCTTCCTTAGCGTGATTCTAGCTTGCACGGTCCTCCTTCTGAGTTCTGTGGTTGCTGATGCTTCTATTGATTTGTTTAAGGCCGCTTTCAAGGTTCGGTGTGAAAGGCAGGGCTTCTACGCCCAGTTCATCGACAGCACCAAATCAGAAGTTTCGGTTTTCTAGTCAAGGTAGAAGGGTCTTCGTCCTCTTAGAAACGGTAGGACGGTACTCAAGTTCTGTGATTGCTGACTCTGATATGGATTAGTTCTGCCTTCAAGCAGAAGGAAGCAAGCCGGTGAGCCCATTCAGTTCTTTTCTCTGGTTCCTATCGGTTTTTTTTATGAAAAGAAATTCTCTTTTTAAACACTGCACCCGGGAACTCAATTCTAATAGAACATTAAATAGGGCCGGTAGCGAACGGAACTAAGTCAAGGTTTGTAAGAATCAGTAGTAGCTAATTCGTCTATCGTGCTTGTTCGCGAGCCAAGAAAGTATCCATTTCAATATGTAGGAGCCCAGCTGGATCATATTGGGGGTTTTCTTTGTATGGGTCAATTTAATTGAGGAAGCAGTGGGGATTTGATTCTCTGTTTATCCCACGCGGGAAATAAGGCAGCTCAGCTCTAGTAAAGGTGGGTCTTACCTTGGTTTAGTTTAATTAGGTTAACCCCTCCCCTCTTTGAGTTGAATATGGACTTTTTCAAGTAAGGGCAAGTAAGAAGCAAATACGAAATGCTTAAATCGACAGTCTTGCATCTCGCCTATCTGGTGTTCAAGTCTCCGGTCCTTTTGACAGAACATTCTTGAAAAACCGGATGTTGAAGATCGAATCCTGGTACCTTAGTAGCCCACCTCAAAAGCCATCTTTACTGCATAAGGGCATAAGCATAAGGCCCTTCTTAGCGCTTAGGCTACTACCCATAAGCTTCAGCCTTCTCTTGATCCGTAGGAGCTGTGTTGCGTGGTGGGAGAGCCACATCCTTGTCTCTAATCCATTGCTCCAGGTCTAATGACGACCCCCACAATCAATGATGTCCTTTTAAGGCTTTGACCAACTAAACCTCAGAGAGTAGCTCTTCCTTATTAGGCGGAGTCTCTATGAGCCAGGTTGGCCCTATATCAGTCGTAGATCAGTGAGTGAAATTCGATATTGCAAGTGAAAGCTTAAATTGACCGTGATCGTATTCTTAGATCCATAAAGAAAAGGGGATGAAAGGCTATTTTCCTCTGGGATTGGTGTAACAATATACTACAAACAAAAGTCAACGCGATCGATATTCGCCCTAAGCTTTGTATTCATTCATTCACGGATGGTATAATGGTTAACTAAATAGTAAGTAAGACGTAAAAGAGTTACCTAG
>CANTUT010002387.1:0-29688 GCA_947687605.1 Reutealis trisperma
CTAGTGAGAACATTTCATTTCCTTGGTAAATATATCCGCAATTTGCTTGTCACTTCAACTAAACGGGGTTACTATCTCTCCGCAAGTAACCTTTTATAGTAAAAAATGACAATCTACCTCTGGTACGCTCGTGAAACATAGGATTTGCGGCAATCAATATTCATTGCACTTTCATTGTCACAGTGCATGATCAGTGGATCTCCCTGATAAACATCCATCTTCTTGAGTAGAAGCTTGAGCCACGTAAGCTCACATCCAGGCTCCCCTACTTGTTCATTCGCTCGAAACTCTCTCTCTCTGCACTAGACCTTGACACAACTGATTGCTTTTTGCTTCTCCACGAGACTAAGTTCTCTCCAATGAAAACACAGAACCCAGTTGTTTATTTTCTATCATCATTGGACCCTGCATGTGTATATGTCTATACAGAAAAACAGCTTTTGGAAGATCAAACTATACCTTTCCCTAGAAAGGATTTGATGTAGCTCCGCATTTTCTATACACTGCATCAAGATGTGGCTTTTTAGGTTCGTGCATGAACCTACTGAAAATCCCCACGGCATAAAGTCCGGACGAGTGATCGTGCGATAAAGCAATCCCCCTACTAAACGTCTGTACATAGTCACTTGATCAATTCACCTTTGTCTTTGCATAGCTGATGATTCTGTTCTATTGGAAAGTCACATAGTTTGCTTTCCAACATGCCAGTGCTTTTTTTCATGTCAATTGCATATTTCCTTTTGTTTAAGACTATTCCTTTCCTTGATCTAGCCACTTCTATTCCCAGAAAATACTTAAGGTTACCAAGATCCTAAATTTCAAACTTTTTCTTCAGATGTTTAAGTAGAGCTGTGATCTCCAGTGACTATGATGTTATCCACATACACAAGTAAGTAAAAGAACCAATCAATCCTCTTTCCGTTTTTTTGATAAAGAGCGCACTTTCAGCCTTGGATCTTACGAAACCCACCTGTCTGTATTGCCTCTGAAAGCTTTGCGAACCAAGCTCTTGGGGCTTGCTTTAACACTACAATTGCTTGATGGAGACGGCAAACATTAGGTTTTGCAGTACTTTCATTTCACTACCTGGTGGTAGAGACATATACACTTTTTCTTGCAAGTCACCGTAGAGAAAAGGAATTTTTACAAAAAGTTGATACAGGAGCCACTCCTTTATTGCTGCAATAGAAAGGACACATCTGATAGATCTTATGTTTGCTACGGGCGCAAACGTCTCATCATAGTCTATACAAAGACTGACAAAAGGCTCATCAAGAGTGTACGCCATCCGCTCGCCCTCAGAAACTTCATAAGATTGTTACACTCATTGACATTCTCTTTGGGTCTAATGCTAGTTGTTTTCCCAACCGGTATTCCTCGGTTGCGATTTCTACACCAGCCCCTACATTTACTACCGGAAATGGACCTACTCAAGTTCCTGCGCCAGGATCTTCAATACCTTAACCTACGACTACAACAGCGGGTTCTGTATTCGATCGTACCTTATTAAAAGATCATGCGGGGCGCTGAGAGATCCGTTCAATAACGGTCTCTTCTAGACTCTCCCCAACCTTTTCCCCAGAAAGATAGTTTGAAATATAGACTTTTCGGAAACGTATTTTATCAATCTTTTTCCGGAAAACAAAGACAATAACGACAACCAAAACAATACGCTTCGATCGCCGTATTTCGATGAAGAAGCTCGGACCGTTTCAAAACGCACGATGGCGGAACGGATCGAGCAGTTCTAGCTTCTGCCTACTCTTGATTCTGTTTCTGCGTCAATGTCATTCCAGTCCAGTCGACTCTAATCATGAATGTCGTAGATAATGTCCCTGTCCTGAGGGTGTCGTAGATTAAGTATCCAGATTCTGATTACGAAGATTATTACGAGGAGAATAATCTTCTTTTTACGAAGAAGAAGTGCTACGATGGGACTTAAGAAGAAGTAGTGCAGGGTAGTTCACAGATTTTCTTCTCCATTTGATTGAATGGCATCAGTGTCTGGTGGTTTCCACGTCGTCCTACTAATACCCGAACCCTTAGACAGGAGCTTCACTCCAAGACTCAGGAGCTGAAAAAGTGCCCATTGAAATTGCTTTATAGAAGAATGCGCTTTTTCCCCCCTTCTGTCCTCGGAGAGTAGCTTCTAAGTCCGGAACCCCCTTATCCCACGAAAGTCGCTACTCTAATTCCGGATCCGACATAGTATTTCTTATCTGTGAGTACAATTCCCTAATATATAACTCTGACTCTTGTTCCCCAGGATCAGTAATGCTTACTGTCCTTACCAAGACCTACTCTCTAATCAGTCGAGCTGAAAGACCTTCTCTTTATCTTTAACCGGTAATGCCAAGTCGTTCGTCTGGAGCTATAGCTCTTTATTCTTCCCCATGCAAGTCTCTAATAGGAGAAGTGGATGAATCCTTCTTTATGGAGGCTGTATAAAATCTTTCCAAAACTCTATTCCTTTCCTGCAGTTTCCGATATAGTTTGATGATAGAGCTAGAAGAAGTAAGTTCAAACAATCCATACTATTAGTAAACCTGTGATAAAGCCTGACTATTTGAAACTCCTTTTTAGGCGAGCTCTCTTAATCGAGTGAGAGTTCTTTTTCGCTGGATGTTTTGATACCCCTGGGAATGGGATTCTACTTCTTGCTTTCACGTGTTTCTGCTCTTGTTACCGCTGCTATTTCAGCTGTTGGATGAAGATCAGTAGGTTAGGAGTTTACATCAATCAGGTTAAATTCGTTTTGATAACAAACATAGATCCTTTAAGAAGAATAGGCAGTGATGCCAGTTCGATGGGGAGAAAGCCTACCGACCGACGGGTAGTTATGCTTCTCAATCGGAGAATTGCATTTGCTGAACACCTGATCAAAAGGTGCTGTAAGTTTCACTCCTGTATCTTCGTTTTCCTCCATAAAAGCTTAGGACGTTTTCTCTTTATCAAACCTAGGCCCCGTCAACCGGACGTTCATCCAATGCTGACTTTGATGAGATCAGGTCAATGAAAGTCGATTGAACCTCGCCGGTCAAGTGTCTGTTGCTTCAGCTTGATTCCGTTCAAGACGATGAGCGATCAGGGGACAACTCTTTCTCCTATTCTGACTGACTCTTCCCTACCAGGAAGCCTTGAGCTTAGCTGGACGGCATGAAATAACCTTACTCCACATAGGGGTACCCATTTTCCATGGTCCAAAGGCTCGAGAGACCTCACTCCGAGATACCAATCACAGGGAATGAGACAACGAAAGGAAAGCTACTACCTCTTACTACCAGTTGGTGAATCAATATCTGGATACCCGACCCTTGACTCAGTTCAAGGAGAACGCACCTACTTCTAAGTCCGCTTTAACAAATCCACGATCTCACTCTTGGATTAACTTTTACCCTCACCACAAGGACCGAGATCTCACGTTTTGACTATAGAAGAAGGGGATCTGATGATATGGATTGACAACACTGTCAAATCTTATAGGACTCCTTCATCCTTAGGGCATCCCGGACCTACTCACTCTAACATTCCACATTCAGCGAGAACGAATTGACATTGACCAAGAACGAGAAAGACGATTTCACACTATTCTACTCTACACAAGACAAGTAGATGGCAGCAGGTCTCCTTGGTGATAGATCGGATTGACACTTTCCACTAAGATGAGAAGAGGAGAGCTTTTGTTCGATACGAAAGACCTCAGTTCCCCCACGAGATAGATGGAGCGAGGCTTTTGCCATTCATTGAGACCAAGAGAAGAGCACCCTTCCACTCCTCACAACAAAGCGAGGAATCTACTCTATATACAAGAATAGATAGCCTGCCTGTTGGAACACTCTTTCGAGAGAGAAAATCTTAGCAGCTGCTGACGAGGAGAGTCTCCCCGGTCATTGAGATAGAAAGAAAGCACCTACTCCACCTTATGCCCCAATAAAAGAACCGAACACTTCATACTTTCAATCGATCAACCACTGAGCCTGGAATAGGAATGGAGATCCTATTTGCCCTCTCTTTATGCTTTGCGCAGATCAGAGCGAAGTTCTTCTCTTAAGATCATTGGGTCTTTCATTCGAAGAGTTCACGCAAGGATTTGAACAAAGATCTTCTACTAATTGTTTTCGTAGGAATACGAAGAGACCTTGGAGGCAGGGAAAGAAGAATGCCCAACACAGGTATGCCCACTAAAGCTCAACTAGCTGCTATTGAAAGGTGAAAGAGGTGGAGCTTTATCCGCATCCACAGGTTAGCTTGAGAGTGAACTTTGCATTCTTGACCAGTCGTGAGATTAGGCGTTTAGAGATCGACACTGAGTTAGTAAAGTGGAATCGCTAAAGTGCTGCTTTTCCATAGGATTGGAATACCCCTTGAATTTAGTTCTCCTTTGAAAAGAGAAGCCCTTATAGTTATAGTAGTGCCCTGCTGTTCCTTCCCGGCCCTCCCAAAGCCTTAGCTGAGAAGTTGCTTAAATGAAGGTATCACACGTGGATATCTAAAAGAATGCGATAGAACACCTTTTCTGACATCAGGAGATGAAAGCTTCGAGCCAATCGGTCGGGGGCAGCCTTCTAGCATCGAGAAGTGAATCTAAGCATTCCTTTATGTAGGAACGTCGATCTCTAAATCTTCCATCTCTAGCGTGGATAGATAAACCCGAAGCTAGTCTTTTTCGTTGTGATGGATTGGATTCTGCAAGAAAAGCTCTTATTGTCCACTCCGCTACTAAATTTGGAGAAAGCTACTAGGTCTCCCGAAGGGGCAGGACATAAACTCATTTTTCCCATTGCAGGCGACAACTAGTCGAGAAAGAAAGCCTAAGCGAGACAAGAAGGAATTAAGGATCAATTCCCTTAGTAGCATCTTTCTTTCGAACATTCGGACATTGTGGGCACTCCTCCTTATCTTATACTTATCTTATACTTATAAGAACTGGGAAACAAAGACTCACATTCCCGGATAACCAGACAGTCTCGGAAGATATCAACCATGGAGGGTATCCTGTAAGCCAGAAGGTGCTACTAAATGGTCTAACTCGAATCCCTTCCTTGAATGGGTAAATGGGACAGCTTTTATCTAATGCCTTTGTTCGGACCGGACTCTTGACTTGTCAACTTCAGCCAATTGAAGGTGCTAGACAAAAAAAAAACAAACTAAAACAAATAGGAATGGAATTTAGGGACAGATATAGTCTCGCTGAACAGCTAAAGTCAACAGTAGCGGTAGGTTCTCCAACTCGATAAAGAAGCTGTACCGAGAAAGATTCTCTCTTTAAATCTTAAAATTTAAAAGGATAGGCGGAAAGCCAGTCCTTATCCTGGAACCTTAGCCCGAGCATCTTGTTATCATATCTTTTCTTTGCTGGTCATACATCGATCATAGAAGCGCGATCTCCTTCATAGCATGGCATGTTCTGTTGTTCCTTGATCAGTCCAGCCAATTAGTCAGTCATTGCCATCCATAGTCATAGTAAGATGAATCCACTCTCCTCAATGAGGAAACTAGGAAAGTAGGCTTGTGCAAACACAGAAGAAAGGTGCTCACAAGAGGTTTCGTTCAGATAGAGACACGGCAACCTTATCTAAAAATATTAGAAAATGTCTGGGCAGATATCCAATGTCTTGAATATAGTCGTCTAACGAAGCCAATGACTAGTTCGCACGATGTGTAAGAATTTGTCTACGACGATCGAGAAAGTAAGAATAGCCCAACCTGCGCTTTCACTCGACCGGGGATCCACCCATAGTCCTCCCTTTTCTCTTGATTGCCATAAGCTCCGTTATGGTTCTTTCTATATCCCTTACCTTAGTATCAAGGCTTTCCTCTATTTTGCTTTCTAATTCACTCTTTTCTTTCAATGGCATCGCTTCTTCCTATTCCTTCCGAACTTTCCCTTGCTTACCTTGCTACTTTCATATTCATAGCAGAAACCTTAAGTACTTTACTCGACTCGATTCCTACCTTGGGTCACGAGCGATGTCAAGTGTTTTTTCCCTAGTAAAGGGATGAATACTAAGTGAAGGAGATCGAGGGCGTGGGGTTCCTTTCTCCCGCCTCAAGCGCATCAGGCTTTACTTAAAATCAATCCTATCAGTAAAAAAAGAAAAAAGAAGTAAGCCCCTAATCCTTGTATGGCTTGCCTCCCTCCTGCAGGTGTAGAAGCAGTCCCCTAGCCGTAGCTTTTAGTGGAAAAAGGTGCATTGGCTTTTCCTGGAGAATGTTTACCTCCTCTCCCGAAGCGATTCAGATTCATTCTTTCTGAGTCTTTCTCGGCCTAAGGAGCCATGGATTAGTATGCGGTGCTTTCGCTCTCTCTTCTCTTGTATTAGGATTAGGGTTGCAGTTGTCTTACTATTCTTAGTATTCGCCTTCGCTGCAGTCCTTCCAATCGTTCTATCATTCTCAGTCGTAGCAGTGGCCATTTCAATTGCCTGCCTTACACGCTTAACAAGAAGTCCTTCCAACTCACTGGTTGGCAGAGACCTTATTTGATCGTATGGACCTATTCCCATTTATGGGACAGTATCCCAAGCAGTAAGGCTCTGTAGAGCTAGTCTTCTACTACTCAGTAAAGGCTGCGGAGAAGAAAAAGAGGAAACCTCTAGTTGAGAAGTTAACTGCTTTCCTGACCTATTCCTGCATTCTTGAAGCTTGATAGAGCACAGGAGCGGAGTAGGTAACGAGTAGCTGTTCTTTCAAGCACTAGCCCTTCTTTCTAGCCGTTCAAGCAAGGCAGTAGGCGGCATAGTGATAGGTTTAAAGATGAATAAGCAGGTGGGGGACGACCAATGAGCCCTCCCTGATAAAGTTTCCAGAGGGAATCCCCGGAGTACATACCATTTTTTGGTGTTAAGCTGCCTGCCTTTAGCAATACAGCTTGTTTTCCGCACCTATGAGTCTGATTGCTTTATCAATCGCCTTATCTTATTTATTCTGTTGAACCTGACTGTCAGGCTAAATGTTTTCATTTTTGCACGTCGAAAGTAGAGCAGCTGAGCTTCCTTTGTATCAGACAAGGCAATTCCCCTTTCGGTGTTGATACTTTGAAAGAAAGAGTCCAAGATTGGTTAGCTGCTTTAGAACCTCAGCTTTGAGGAACTCCAGTCGTGTGATTTCCCCTATCTGGATCTCTTTTTGAAAGGTTACTTCAAGCGATGTTACCGCCTCTCCTTATTCGAGAAGAAATTGACAAATTCGAGGGATGCGCTCAATCGGAGATTGCCTTTCTCTGGTAATAGACCTAAAGTTTAGTAAGCCGGCAACCAGCAGGTAGGTAGATAGTGAAGTTCTGTTGAATCCTTTCCAATCCGTACCTGTAGCTAGGGGTGGTAGTCTTGTTAATAGTCCTCCCTCCCCTAGCTACAGGTAGGGGCTTTCATGGATAGAGGGATTGATCGAAAGGAAGTGAGTTCGACCTGGAGTGAAGCTTCGGCGGCTATTATATACGGATTTACGAGTTGACCTAAAGCCCGGCTCAATGGTCACATTGAGAAAGAAATTACGGGTGTCGAAGTCCATCCATGTGGTGGGATAGGTTTTGCTGCTATGTCCGGTAGGTCGCCTTCGTCCCGGAATCGGCACACTCCCAGCGTTCATCTCCTTCGGTGAGTGATCAGCCTTTCAATCAAATTCCCGCTTGAGAGGGTGGGAGGAATTAATACACTATCCCCCCTGCTAGACCCACTTTACCTAACCTTGCCTTGGCATCTTACCCCCAGGGGACTCAATAGGAAGGGTGAGATGCACTCAACTACGTCGACCCTCTCCCTTCTCTAGGCCTTACCTGAGACTCCAATGAACCCGAAGAGGAATGCAAAAGAATTCATTAATGTTTGGTTGCATGAGCCCCTGCCCCAACCGCTTAAATGCTCCAGGAAGGTGGCCCAACCTTTCCCACATCTGCCTGTCACCCGAACCCCCAGGGACATAAGAATCCATTGAGGGAGGAACAGATGACAAGGCGACGCAATGACATCAAACAACAGAAAGAAGGGTTGTAAGATTGATGAAAAAAACCGCTTCCTCCCTTCTATCAAACAATAAAACCCTGGGCCCCGATTTCTCAACCTTTCTTTCTTTCACTTGCTTCTCTTCCTTCTGGCCAACCCCTCGTATCAGACTTGCTTCTCTTCTAGTGGAGGGTTAAAGCTAAAGCTTTCTTAGTTTTCATTGGCGGATAATCATGCCTGAGATGTCCCTCTCATCTAGGGATGCCTAATCATTTACTTACCTACCTGCCATTGAGAATTTTCTCTTGAAAGTGGGGTTTCTAAGAAAAGTAGTGGCTGGTACAGTTTCAAAAGTGGGCTAAATAGCTTAGTCATCGGGCGGGGAAGATGCAACAATAAAATTGGATTCTTCGATAAAACCGATCAGGATTTCCTTTCTATACTCAATTTATATATCTAGTATAGGTGACCAATGGGTAAACGACTAGCTTCACTTCTGGTATTTCATTCCGTGCAGTCAGGCGCCCTGCTAAAAAGTAAGGGCCGGGGTCCCAGCTAGCAGTTCTCCCTTTGGACAAACTATAGGCACGAAGCCTTTTGTAGTTCGGTTCATCCGGTTCTTTTGTTTCTTAAAGAAGGGGCCAATCGTTAAGTTCCTTCCTTGTTTAGTAAATTAAATAAGTCTAAAAAAGTATAAGGGTTACTGCTTAGTTGTTTGTAAGATAGAATGGATTAAGATTGATTGTGAGTTCGGAACCAGTGCTACTAGATAGAAAGCAGCGATAAATACCTGCGTTGCGTGTCCCCAATCCGAGTTCGAGCTATTAGTAGTGCAAGTAGCAGTGTCAGCCGTAATAGCAGCGCCAGTCTAATGTGACCCCGAGGTCAGACCAAGGGAACTTCCTTAGGCGGTATGACGAGGCACTTCCAGGTAGCGAGTCATAGTGCCAGTCGTAGTAGTGCTAGCCGCCTGTCCAATTAGGGACCCATAATCTGTCAATCCACATCTATCGAATAGAGCTGCTAAAGACTAGTGGTTCGGGATAAGATAGGGCCTGAAAGGTAATACCTAGCTTCCCTTCGCTCGCGTCCGAACCCATATGTCTTCTATAATCGATATGCCTCAAACAAGGAATGCCAGCGGCAGAGAGAGTTGGATAGGTACCCCCTGCAGTTGCTTCAGCTGCCGTTAATTCAGCGTTGGCCCCTCAATATATTTGAGGTACCCTTCACAAAACGGAAGACAACTGTCTCGTTTGTGGCTGGGCAGCCGTTAGGATACTATTCTTCTTGGCCTCTCTTTGCGCTGTCTCACCATATTTTGATATGGTGGGCAGCCGAGCAGGTACATCCCGGTCATCGCTTCACAAAGTACGCAGTACTTGGTGATGATGTGGTCATTGCTGACCCTGATGTGGCTAGTGTATACGCGCAAGCTCTCCTCGGCCTTGGTGTCTCTATCAGTTACCAAAAGTCTCTGATTAGTAACACTGGCTGTGCGGAGTTTGCTAAACGCTTTCGGGTGAATAAGCTAGAAACATCTTTCTCACCTGTTTCCTGCCGATCACTTCTGAACTCACATAACCCATATGGCCTAATGGCTGTTGGAGCTAAGTATGAAATCAGAAAGGCTTCGACCCTTGCCCGTGTGGGTGGTGCTGGGTTCAAAGAACGCGTGCGCCTGGGTCCAAAGTCACCTTCAAAGAAGTGGCGGAGGTTCTGGGTGATGTACACCAAGTCCCTTTTCCAGCCTGAAGACATCGAATTATGGTTGGGGAGGGGATCACTCTTGAATCCTTATCTCCGAGCTGCCCTAATTAGGCAGTTGAGGGTCTGGATGAAGCCTAAGGAATTACGGCCGATTCCAGACGAGTTGTTTGTTACACCGAAAGTTAAAGACTTTCTGGAGTACTCTCAACTCAGGTGTTGGGTTCAACAGTGGCTTCACTATTGTCACTGGTACTTTGGTGCCGCTATGTCTGACGATGTTCGTCTTAATAGCTTCTTTGATGCACCAGTTGTACAGGTGAACTGGAAGGCCGATCGGAAAGATGAAGATTTAATGAAATGAAAGAGCTTAAGTTGAAGAGCCTGTGTTCAGTTATCGTGACTTACCTCATATATCTCTTACGATATTTCAATTTATGGCCAAAGAAAAGCTGATAGCTAATTCGAATCCTGTCACCTTGATGTGGTATTCAGCAGCGGCATTCTCCCTTTTATCCCGATAAGTTGAAGCAGAAGTTGATTCCACAGTTGTTTCCTCCTTGTTGGAGGATTCACCATTGGTGGATTGGATTACAAAATCCAGTCCGCTTAATTAGAACAAACAGAATAGGGAATTATTCCGTAGCCTCATCTCTTCCTTCGCGAGGCCTTTCTTTCACGATCGATTGATTCAACAACACCAATTCTAATTACCTTTCTTCTCTTTGAAGCGTTTCCGGGGCCAGGTGCGGCGGAGGCTCTCGAGACCAGCAGTGCTGGGGCTTTTCGGGCTTAGAAGCGGTAGCCGTGCCCGAGTATTCACTAGGACGTAACGTTCGACTCCTAGAGGATATCATATACGGTGCATTCAGTTTAAAAAGCTTCATTAGTCCTTTTTACTGATGAGGTTTTTAGTTCAGATTCCCCCTTACTTGATCAGGAATAGGGTTGTCGAGCGGACGTGGAGTCTTGTTTTGCTAGGTTTGATGGGCATTCAGCAGAAGAAGCATAGCGCGGCTCTCGCAGGATTTGCTTCAGTCTATGACAGACAGAAGGGAGGTATCCACCAGGCCTTTCCAACCTGTTGTGTGTGACTTTTGCTAAGCAAGATGTCCAATCTTTTTAAGGACACGTGGCATACGATTTCTCACCGAAGTGATTTGACAGACACCACGTCTCGACCTGTTCTGTTCGTCCCAGCGGAGCGAACTAAGGCGTGCTTTTGGTCGTTTTAAAAAACGAAGGAGTAGGCCGAGGAACTCTACCTTACAAACTTGCCTGCCTCCGCTCAACCTTTCTACCCCACCTATACTAATATAGGAGGATTTTTTCCTATTCAGTAGATTTAGACGACGACTTTGCTAATGCTAGAAGAGAGTGCAGAAAGGCTTGTTAATCCGTATGGGAATGCGGATAAAGAGAAAGAGACTGAAGCAGCAGGGCCTGATAGAGAGACTGCCCCTGAGGCTGAGCTTAAACCTTCTGTGTGGTTAGCGAGGAGAAGGACAGAACGGAATAGATTGGATTGTAGCTTTCTTCCTACTGTAAGGTTAGAGGAATAAATAATGAATTATAACCCATTAGCTCTATCCCTTCTCTTGATAGTAGCTCCTGTCGGTTTAGAGCAAGCTAGGATGGATTCTATCAAATAAGATCTCTCAATTTCTTTTCCTGAAGGTTAGAGCACGTTAGGATAGAGCAGAATGTATTCTATCTCTCATTTCTTGTTGTTCCTGTTGCTAGGCCAAGCAAGAGAGGAGGATAAGAAAGAATATCTTTTCTTGTTAGGACTCTCCTTTCCCTTCCTTACTGTATCTATTCTAGTTGAGTAAGGACTCGCAGCTTCTTGAGTTATCTTCCTTCTTGCCTAAGTCTAAGCCTAATGCCTTAATTCTCCTTTTAGCTCTTAAGGGGGTTTGCTTACCCTATATCGGGCACTTAGCTTCCTTCTCAAGGTTCTCCTTCTCTTTCATCTTCCCTGAGGGCCTATTAAAGCTTAAGACGAGAGTTTGGATAGCCTCATTAAGTTAGGTTGTTACTACGGCCTGTAACAAGTTTCTAAGAGAAGCTCTCTAGTCCTCCTTAGGATCTAATCTCTTCTTTTTGAAAGCATCCCTGAGTCTGATACCTAGTAAGGAAGAGCATCTGCAGCTGATTCTCCTATATATGGTTATCTGCTTTCCGCTGTTAGTTTGCTCTTTCTCTTCTGAAGGTTAGAATCGATTAAAACAGAAAAGAATAGATTAGATTGGCTCTTTCCTTTGGGAGTAATTTGTAGCTAAAGTTTCCTTCCTGTACTTTACGTGTACTAAGGACTCACCTCTTCTTGTTTGCATCAACTCGAAATGCTACTTGCCTTTAGGTTTCTAAAAGATAGGAAAGATGAGAATGTAGCTGTCTTTTTATTGGTAGTCGGAGAGCAGGCAAAGGGGGGTTTGGCTTGAAGATACCAGCCGAGCTACTTGTTATAAAATATCTATTGTATGCATGGACTAGTAGCAGAATACCTTTCATAGCCCGAAAGCTCTTAAGGCAGCTTGCTTACTTTCCTGGTCTTACTACCTAACTAATAGAATGGGATTTCCTGAGGGAAGTAGTCCGAGTAGCTAGGTAGCTAGTTAGGTAGTTGTTGGCATTCGGTAGCTAGTGGCTAGGTTGTTAGAGAGCGGACGATAGCTTTCTCATCCTTTGTTCTCTATCGTCCGTTCCTATCCTATCCTAGTAGCTAGTTTTTACTTCCCTTCCTTCCTTAGCACAAGCACTAAGTAAGCAAGCGCTACGCCCCTTTATGGCTTACCTTAACCTTAGATTAGCACTCGGAATAGTCGACCCAAAGGACCAATAGACTGACATTTGTGGGTATAAAGAGAGAAGGTGTGTAATCAATATTGCATTAGGTTTATGTAGACTTTTAGCTTAGTAAACTAGCCCAATACCAATAACTATTTACAACTAGTTAAAGAAGAGAAGAGCTAGCACGAATCGTCTTTGCAGCGTAAACTCCTGAATGAATGTCGTACTTCAAACAGAAATTCAGCGGACGTGGTTATTGGCAAGAACTTATTGAATCCATCGTTTGGGCTCATAATAAATTAAAAGTTGCTCCTGCTACTCAGCCTAGAGCCTTGAGCATTATACAAGGACGTGCTGTAGGAGTAACCCATTACCTTCTGGGTGGAATTGCCACAACATCAAGGGGGACAAGTCATTACTCAGAGACTTACACCAGTCAAAACTAATCCAGGACCTTCTGCCAGCGCTACCACCATCCGAGCTTGCACTGCCGCTCGAGAAAAGATAATATGCAATCAAGAGATTGAAGCGTGACATGGGAGACAGTAAGTATTTCGAAAGAAGGGCTGCTTGTCTTGTAACGAATCGATTCCATTGAATTTGTCTGGGACAGGTTGTGCTATCTCCTTGTTCAGCCCTACAAATACAAATGTTGCTCTCAACATACTATTGTATATTGTATTGATTCCCGAAGTTAACTTATCTTGATTGCTTTAGGAGTGTTAGCCAGAAGCATTTCTTGATTCCCTTTCTTCTTTCTCTGATTGTGAAGGAAGACAGACAAGAGCAAGAGATTTTCCGACAAAAAGTGGAAGAAAGCTTGTAACCCCTCAGGTTCTTCCACTTCCCAAGCCTCAGGTGTGCTAATGAAGGGGTAGAAAATCCGTTCCTGTTGAACCTGCTCAACTAAAGCATAATAAATCCGCCTTGGTGCCAAAAGATGGTCCTTCGACGAGCCCTTTGCTCAAGCTTCTATTGCACCTTTAGATGCACCTTTAGAAAGGAAATTGGCATTTTTTTCAATTTTCCCAAGGAAAGAAGAAAATGGCACATTTCGATGTCACTTATTAAAGTTAAAGCAAGAACCCCGCCCTGAGAAGAAGATATACCCACAAACAGAACAGAATTTCTTGGGAAAGAAGGGCTTGTTGGATGCCCATAGGGAGCGCCCTCTCAGCTTTCCTTCCACCACTTAGTTAAATAATCACTTCAAGTGGATCATGGAGTTTGACCAGATATCCATTCCAGCTTTGTCTTGAGTTGCTTCATATTTTATTTGAGGAGAGAATCTGTGAACGAAGTTGAATCCTTTCTATAAGTGATTCTTCAAGTCGTGCCAGACCACTTGGTTTTCCTCTGCGCCTTGCGAGAGCTCTGAGTCAGGTCCTTAGGCCAGGCCCATCTCATCCAGAGGGGCTCCTGATTTGAGCTTTCTTTGTGGCATCGCCTGTCCTGTCTATAGACAGAAAGAAAGAACACCTAATTGTCGACACCTTTATCGCCTCGTTCAGTAGAACGGTATGCCTCAAAAGATGGTTCGGGCACAACTATTGGAACCTTAACCTCAGGTAGGGGTGTAGGTTCACAACTACAACTCCTGCGTATCAACGATTCCTTATCCGCAATAAGATTGTAAATGAGTATGTCACTTAGCCAGTTTCTTCTTTGTTCGAAAAGAGCTACTCCGACTCGACTGTCAAGCAAAGATCGAAGGCTTTCTTTGCTCTGCCTCTGGGCCCGAGAGCGAGGTCCAATGATCCTCTTTTCACTCTCTTACTTACTATCTCGTGCGATTAACTCTCAAGCCATAGCGAACAAGTAAAGAAGGAATGACCGAACGAAGTAGCTAAAGGAAGGCATCCGAGCCGAAGTAATTCAATTCACTCGAAAGGAGAAGAGCGTCAAGCAGCCCCAACTCTAGCTCCAGAGGGCTCCGTAGAGCAGGAGAATGCTCAGGTCCGTCTACGTGTGATTCCTCATTTTGTTCCTAAAACGTGAGGTGAGCTGCTGATTCTACTCTTGGTCTTGGAGTGACTCAACACTCAACATAATGCTTCCAGAGAAGGCAACCTTTTAACCGGAAACAAGAGAAAAGAAAAGAATCAAAAAAAGACCATAGTAGATCTATGATTAACCCTCGGTCGGGATGGTCCTGTCGAAGAACTTGATCTTGCTCAGATTCCTCCATTGACAGGGGAAGGCGACTTACCCTCTTACTATAAATCAAACGGAATGGCACGAACCCTAGTCCTTGGACCAATTTACCACAGACGTGTCCCTAGAATCAGATTTCCACAGAAGGAAGTCCCTTTGGATCGCATTCCCGGATCGAAGACGTCCCTAGTGCTTAAGTTCGTAGTCTACCTTCTCTGTCATCTGACTTGACTAAACCAACTATCCACAAGAAAGGATAAGAATCTTACTCTTAGATCCCAGTACCATGCACTGATTTGACCGACCCCGAGATCCCTAGCCCTGCTATCTCACCCAAGCCGATTATGAGAACTTCCCTTCTCCAATTTCTATGCTCGGGTAGACTTCTTCTTCCAATCAAAGGAAAGGACTTTCAACTACAACTGCAGAAGGGACCGAAGGAGAGGAAAGAGCTTTCGGTCCTTACACAGGAATTCGTCTTTACCCCTGGATTCAAGAAAGGGAAATTTTGAGGATTGATGAACCCCCATGGGATAGAGGGGCCTTAATATGATGATTTGACAGAAGAAATGGAGAGACTGGAAAAAGGTGAGGAGCCTGATGATAGTCTTGTAGCACCCGAATAAGACGACCTAGACGATAGGAAATCATGGTTTTTTGACATCTAGAATTTCATTGAAAAGAAAAGCTTCTATCCGACCCGCTTGTGGTCTACTCAAAGGTTGCCCGATGGATCTATTTATTCTTATATTTTGCTTTCTCCTTTTTCTACTAGTAGAGTGATAGCTACTACGTAAGAATCCAGGGGTATAAATGGTACTATATCGTTTAGCTATTATAGAATCTGCTTTTTAAACCCCTACCTTCCTTCGGTCGTATTTTTATATCTATCAATAGCTCAGTCAAAGTAACTTCAAAGGTAGCAAAGAACGATAATGAATATCTGGTTCATCGCCGTTCTTTCCATGCATCCATCCGCATTTAGAAACTTACATTGGCTATTTAGCGCCCCAACTGCAGCAGGAAGCAGGGGTGAAGAAAAGACACGGTGCTCAAGCCTTCCTCTGTCACTAAAGTGAACCCAATCGCACATAAGTAAGATCGTCTGTGTAGCAAAAGGGGATTGGGAGTCCCTGTACTGTGTGAGTCGCTAAGACTGGATAAAAAGGTAAAGTCTTGAAAAGTTAGGTAGCACCTGTGGAGATAAGAACAGGGTTGGCGAGAAGCTAGAATAAGATCGGGTACTTTCATGCCCCACTGCCGTTGCTCGATGAGAGATGGATCCGGTCGATTGATCGACCAAGGAAGAGGATGATAGCCCAGTGCCAGCTTTGATAGGAAACGAAATGGATCTTCTCCACTATCACACTTTAGGGCAAGTGAGTTTTCAATACTTTACTTTCCATCATCAGGCCAGTCGGAAGAAAGGTAAGGAAGAATTAAAGGCCGGAGACTCCTTCAAGAAAGGAATCCTTCCTCCAAACAAGCATTCAACAAAGCCTTAGCGTACCAAGGTCTCTAGACTCATATTATTTCGGCTTTCCACGCGGAATCATTCCACCACCAAAAGGTAATCCCTAATTCCTTTCGCAGAGTCCCACACCTAGTTCACTGGATTCCTCCAGTCTCTTTGTTCTATAAGCTTCTACACTCTTTAATATCTCCCTTCGATACTACTAGAAAGTCAAACCAAAGAATGGAGAGAATGGAAAATGGGAGCTAGAAAGCGGGTTTAAAAGATCTATGAGCTAGAGACCTCTTCACTTTTAGCCAATTTTTTGTTAGAATTGATGGACTAACTCTTTAACTCTTTTAGCAGAGCATACCTTAACCTATCTACTATAAAGATTATAAACAAGGAGAAGTGAAGAGAAGGGAAGCTAAGGATTCAACTCAAAAACAGCAAAAGATCTAATTCAAGCTCTATAGGGGAGTGTGAGGGACTAGGTATAGAGACCTAGTAGCTTTCTCTCATGCACAAGACAGGATCAAATCAGACTTTATAGATAGGAAAATTGGAAAGAAAAAGGTTTCAACCGAGGAAGGAGATCACACAAACTATGCTATCGTAAGTAGTTCGCTAGAGAAAGGGATCCTTAGAACTTTCTTTTGACATCAGCATACTCTTTCCCGCAAGAAGAAAGGCTAGCTTGAGAAAGAGGGCCTAAGCAACTACACTATCCCTTAGAGTTTTGTTAGAATCCCTTTTTCATTATTAAGGAGTGTGTGGATCTATAGATGAGTCCACCTGCTGTGCAATTCACCAGACTTTGGTAAGTTACTGCCTAGTTGGGATCCATTGTAAGAGATTCTTAAAAAGGGCAATGGACTCCACACTAAACCTCCCGACACACTTCCTATTAGTACCACTATCTCCTGTGACCTTCTTCAGCTACCTGGAACAACTAGAGAACTGCTGGTACTCTTGAGTCTTGCACACCTTTATTCTATAGCACAGGTGAGCAGCAAGGTTGTTAACATGTGAACCGAGGTGGACCCGCTGGGAGGAAGAAGATAGACCGCATCGGACACAGCAACAAGAGAGAGGCAAGTAGCCAGCAGGGCCATAGACCGACAAAGACCCCTTAGGTCAATCAGTTCCTTGCCTTAATAATGTAAGAGTTAAGCCTTCCTCCAACAGATTCAATTGCATCCTTTATTCCTATTCCGGAAAAACTAGCTGCTGACTCAACCTCCCCTCGGGTCTACGCCCTCTTTGTTTTAGCATCGGCGATTGAAAGAAAGTAGGAGCGCATTCTCTCCATCTCAGTTGGAAAGTCTATCGCTTCCTTGGTCATACCCTCGGTGATGTTTATCCTTCCTGATTGAGTTCTCACCTTCTATTGATAGATCAAGAGTTCCGGCCCGGCTATGATTCCATCAACAAACCCGATTCGGTATAAAAGCTTAGCTTCTATTACAAGAATATATTTTGAAAAGAGCTATCCTAAAGCTTGACAGGTCTCCCCAACTCTGTTTTTCACTCGAAAACCGAAAGCATAAGGATGAGCCTTGGGCCCACTTTCCCAAGAGCAGAAGGAGCGTTTAGATACTGTACCTTTAAGTGCGTGCAGGAGCAAGGGCCTCTGACTAAGATCATTTCCTACCACACACTATACAGGCAAGGAGTTCCGGAGTTCCCCAGCGGAGGAGGTGAAGGGAGGGAATTCAAGGGGAGTCATGGCAGTCAATCTTCGTTGCCCGGAAGGCGTCAGGAGAGGTCAAGGCACGACATGAAATTCGGTTTCACACGAGATGGAATCAAACAATGTCATTCCGGGTGCGGTCTCCGAGTCATAAAAGAAAATGAAATACCTAAATTCTTGATTTTATGGAAGGAAGCAGGATTTCATGAATTCGAAGATTCCCTACATAACTTCACAGTGTATTAGACAGGATCAACGGCGTAGAAGCAATATTCTATCAGAGTCTCTTTAGGAAAAATCCTAGCAAAAAGAAATCGATTCTTATAAATCAGATGTGACAGCTTTAAAAGGTCTCCCTATAATAAAGTAGTGTAATGGATAATAGCTGATTAGGAGTCCTTTACTTTATGGGAGTATAAAGGATAGTCCTACACCATCACTAGGAAATTCTTCCACTTAAGGGAGTTAGACAAAGTTATCTATAGATCCTAGCTAAGCTTATACGCTTAGAGCTCCTAATAGAAAGGTAGTCTTCTTACTTTTTTCATAAAAAAGGACTTTCACTTGCCAGAGCCCCAACTAGTTTTAGCTTTTGTAAGAAAGAAGCTTTTGTGGGGGCTACGCTCGCTGGGTTTTGAACTTGATTTACCTTCTCGAGCTTAGTACTCTCCCATCGGTCTTGTCTATGCGCACTTGCCGCCCCTATGGTAATGAATCTTCCTTCTTTTGCCTCTTCTGAGTCGGGTCTCACTACACGAAAGGACTGCTCAATATCGAAAGGAAGTTTGGAAACTCCTTCGCATCACGAGTTCGTTCAATCCCATGTAGAGATGAGCGAGCATAGCAGGACCAAGGTAGCTTGCTAACTCTCGCCATCTGCCAATCGAGCCGCAAGAATGTAAAAAAGTCTCCTCAAAGAGTGATTGCGAAACACGACCCGCGAGAGGAAGCACATCATAAAGGCCCAATGCTCCTTTTCCTTTGCAAGACACATCAGGAAAAACTGTTCACAACTGCTCGTTTTTTCCATCCCTTCTAACTGGGAGTGCCATTCTATCTAGTCCTGAGGCTGGTCAAGATCCCAAGGCAAGTCTAGTTCCTGTTTGTTATGAGCCTTATGAGGTCCCTTGTTTGCTAGATTGATGGAGAAGACTTTCTTAGCCCCCTATCTACTTTAGATTCCCGGAACACTAACATAAACTTCAAGTTCAGATAGTGAGAGAGTGAAAAAGACGGCACAACGTTGACACAGAGTTCATTGATAAAGAAAGCATGTCACGAGTTTGGCCAATTGCTCTCGGAGACCTGCTAGGCGAGATTCCCCGCCTTGTTCTCCGCGGTCATTCTCGCAGCCCTTGCTTTTGTCACTATCAAATCTACACCTGACTTGTTGAACCAAGCTAAGGTCACTAGTGAATCTACGTATCCAAGGGACGAGGAATTCTTCGTTGGTGGTAAGTTAGCCGTGAATGGACTCTAACTCTAATGGCTGAGCTAGGTATGTATGCTTACCAACCTTGTCCCGAGCGCGGGAGACTGCCTCGCCGTGCCCCGTACCGATGTTAATTGAATGAATGGACACCACCAACCAACAAGTTCGTGCTCCGAATCTATAAACAGCTGCGTGCCTGAGTCCTTCCGCCCCAAAAAAGGATTGTTCCTTCTTCGTTGGTACGAGCTTTTCAAGTGGTGATGCCAGACGACAACTCCTTTTGTTGTCGAATCGTCGATTTTAATTAAAGGTGGGGTTGCGAACGAAGGAGAATAAGAAGAGGTTCGCTCGGCAAGTGAGGGCTCGGTCTCAATCAAAGGACTAAGAAGTTATCCAAGCGTTGCTCCTTGCTCGTCTGAGCCTTTATCTTGTGACGTCTCGTCGCCCTCTTCTGCTTCTGTTGCTGCGCCACTCCCCGATTCATCACCTGCTGTTACTGCGACTGAGGTTGCTCCCTCTGGCTCTGATGGTCCTCCATTGGCCTTGGATCCTGGTTCTAGGTGTACTACAACTGACATGACTACACCGCCACCATCATCTTCTGCCGCCGTGTCACGTCATCATATGATTACTCGGTCAAGGGATGGCACCAGGAAACCGAAGGTCTTCTCCGCCACTCGCTACCCTGTTCCGGCATGCTTTCTTGCTCTTCAGTCCGATGCTTCTTTTTGTGAACCGACCTGCTTCTCTCAGGTACCAGAATGGCGCGCAGCCATGCAGGATGAGTTCAATGCTCTACTTCGCAACTCCACTTGGTCTCTTGTTCCCTACCATCCGTCTATGAATGTAGTTGGATCAAAGTGGGTGTTTAAGCTTAAGCGTCGTGCGGACGGGTCTATTGAGCGACACAAGGCCCGACTCGTTGCCAAGGGCTTTACTCAACAGTATGGGATCGACTACGAAGAAAGATTCAGCCCTGTTGTCAAGTCCACGACTATTCGGACTGTTCTTGCTCTAGCTACTTCTAAAGAGTGGCCTATACGTCAGCTGGATGTCAAAAAATGCCTTTCTTCATAGCTTTCTTGACGAAGAGGTTTATATGAAGCAACCCCCGGGTTTTATAGATCCTGCTCGTCCTTCTTATGTCTGCAAACTCCACCGAGCAATTTATGGCCTGAAACAGGGCCCCCGTGCCAGGTTCCATCGGTTTTCTTCACAGCTCTTACAACATGGCTTTCTCTGTAGCAAGGCCGACACAAACATTTTGTTCGCACCTCTACTTCGGGCATTATTGTTCTTCTCCTTTATGTCGATGACATAATCATTATTGGAAGCGATGTAGCTGGTATCCGCTCGCTTATGAATTCTCTGTCGCGATGCTTTGAGATGAAGGTCACCAAGGTCCTTCATTATATCCTGGGTATGGAGGTCTCGCGTTCGCCTGATCGCTTAGTTCTGACTCAAACCAAGTATACTTTAGATCTACTCCAGCGTGCCAACATGCTTACGGCCAAGCCCATTTCTACTCCAGTTTCGTCTGGCTCCAAGCTCTCTGCTTTTCAGGGTGATTTTCTTGCTGATGTCTCCTTATATCGCAGCCTGGTGGGAGCTCTACAGTACTTAACTATTACTCGCCCTGATATTACCTATGCTGTGAATCAGGTCTGCCAATTTATGTATGCTCCTACCACAGCTCATATGGTTGCTGTCAAACGCATTCTTCGGTATCTCAAAGGTACCCTTGGGTTCGGTCTCACTTTTGCTGCTCGGTCTTCGACTCATCTAACTGCATTTTCAGATGCCGACTGGGCTGGTAACCCTGAATACCTGTCCGATCTTTCCTTTTATTCGTAGATCGGGGATTGGGGGTAGCCTGCCTTTCCTTTCACGCTAGTGCTCCTTCATTGACTGTGTAGGCTTGAGCTTTTACTTTTACTGCTTTACTTTCTTACTGATTTACTGCACCTTAATAGAATGCCAATGAGGCAGGATGCATAAGACATTTAATTGTAAGTCGAAGAAGAGAAAGCCCTACTTATTTGTCTAAGAAGGTAGTGCTAACTAACTGAATGCCAATACTTTTCACAGTTTGACTCGATTCTGCTCCCCGGGCCTTAGCAGCGCACCCCCTAACCCGCTTCCCTCGACTGCCTTCATAGAAGAAGAGGGGGATTTCGAAGAATGGAAATGAAATTCAAGAGAGGTGGTCAAGGTTGGAAGGAAGAAGAAGGCTTTTCAGCCAAGGGAAGACAAGATCTCCTTTTTTTAGCGGATGAGGGAAAGCAACTGTCCTTACTAAACTATGCGCTCACCCCTCTGACCAAACCGAAGAAAGTTAGGAGCGTAGCCCCAGCCGTATCATATCCCCTGGCGCAATAAAGCACACTTTGGCGGTACACTTCTCCCCAATATGAGATAGGTTGCAGCTATAGTCAGAATTGCAACTGGGCCAGCAGCATAGGCGATGAGGGGAACGAACGGAAAGGCAGGTGAACCCCACTTGGATTCGAGGTTTTTCCTTTACACGGGCATAACCTTTCCTCTACACCGAAATGAGTTTAATGCTACACACAGCTGCGCTGAACTTGTTCACCTCTAAATAATAGCTATCAACTTCCAGCGCACGCCCCCCTCCATGTCTGCTTTCGGCCCTAACCCCAAGCCGGTGAAGTATTGCCAGAGCCAAGGGAATTGTCTTGTCTTATATAAAGTCCACGTTGGGCTAAATCCTTTTAGAGACGATCGTACTTCCTCATGTGCTAAGATGTCTTTTTGCGCAGAAAACGGAGTCCATTCTTCAAATCTTGAAATCTTCGGAAAAGGTTTTCTTTATCCTAGGGTGGGTGAAAGCGGGGTATGGTCATCTGGGTCATGCTCGGAAGATAGCACGTTCTTCTATGCACGTATATAACACGATGTGACCCTAATAAGAAGGAATCAACGCGCGTAGTTTCGATAGCACGAAAGCCACTTCCTTCTCTTTCTCTTTGTGCGCAGAATGAAGTTCTTTGTTACCCAAGCCCCCGATCCAGATATAGAAAGTGTGCCGGGGAAGAGGAAGAATCTGATTTAGCTCCATAGGCTGAAGCTGCCTTATCATAGGCTATGGGCCGAATCGTCTTATTCCAATCCCATAAGGAAAAAAGAGCCGAATCAGATGAAGTGAAGCTGAAAGTCCTAGTTTCATTGTGCCTGCAAAGAGAAAGTACGGAAGAGAAGGGCTAGAGCTTCCGTATAGTTAGTTAGAGGCTCTGCAAGACCTGTATTCGTCCGCAAAGAAAGGAAGTAAGTTTACATATATTTGAATGTTACGCCCAAAAGGCAGTCCCATTAGGTTAGGAATCATCGGAATCAGCTTCAAGCTCAAGCCCCAGTTTCGTCAAAGGGGAAGAATCGAGCTACCTAGCAGGTTAGGAAAGAAAAAACCTAAAAACTTGCTACCACAGAGTAAGGCACAGAGGTATAAGCAACTAAGTCAGATTCCCTTGTTGTTCTTGTTACAGAAGAGCCTGATCCAGATATAGAAAGAACTCTTCTAAAGCACTGACTTCTTCCCTTTCCCTACGCTCGTTCCTTCCCCAGAAAGCTCAGATGCGAAGAAGGGACCATAGCCCTAGTTCGGTGCGATAGGATGAATAAACCCGAAAGCATTGATTGAGGGTCTCCTCTTTCCTTTCTTTCTAATCCGAATCCAAATCCATGTCGCCCTCCCTAACCCTAGTTACTTTAATATCATACCTGGAAAGAGTCAACGTCAAGCCAGAGCTAGTCTAAGAGCTAGCGATTCTCACCCTAGGGTTAGGTATCATAATAGAGTAAAGTAGGACAGAACGATTAGCTTAGCAGTGAACAAGAATCATTCAATCAGCTCCAGAGCTGGCCTTCTTCTTTTGCTATTTCAAATAGGATAGATATGAATCGAATGAAGAAGAAATTCACTTAGATAGAGATAGAGGCAAGGCTGAATAAGCGATGTTGGAGGCAGGGCTCCTAGAAGAGAAGCTCATACCCGTCGAAAGGGAATCCTCATAGTCTCGTAAGCGCTGTCAGCCTAGCCGCTGCTACTTGAGTTGCCGCTGCAGCTCTTGTCGTATCCGTTGTTGGTGGTTTAGAGAAGGCAGTGGAAGAGAAAGTAGCTGCGATTGCTTTTGTTTCAGAAGCCTCTAAATAGATGGCGAGAATCTGTTCTTGGTGGTAGGGCAGTAGCCTTTTCTTCAAGCAGGGCTTTCTCGATAGCCAGAAGCTCTTCCTTCCATTAGTAATCTGGGCTTGTAGTTGAATCGAGATTTCCTGTAACTATGGTCTTCTTTGACCCGAACCCTAGGGTGTCTTTAGACAGCTGTTCACTCGTCTTTCTGTGCTTTGCTTTCCCTTGTTCAAATGGTAGGGCATGGTTAAGCTTTTTTTTAGTAGGCATAGAGTAGAAGAAACTGATCGATCGAGATAACATTTCCACCAGAAAGAGGAAGACAGAAGCAAGAGTCCCCCAGGGCGAAATGTGAGTTCATCGCCGGATTCGGAGTAGTTCAAATCAAAGAGTTCAAGATATGCGGATTAAGCGAGTTCAGCCGTGGGCAAAAAGAATGAAATGATCGTACACAAGCCAAGGGATGAATTTCATTCTGGTGTCATAGAATAAGGGGTCTCATCAATAAATGAGATTCCCACAGAGCGGTAACTAAAACAAGGAAGAGCTATTAGCTTGTCGGCGTAACGAAAGAACTATCGGATGGTAGGCCTTAACTAACTGCTTCCATACTTAGAGAAAGATTTGCTGCTTTCACAAGAATTAGCCCAAAAAGGAGAAAACCAAAACTCTTTATTTAGTGGCCCAACCTATTACGATAGAAGAGGAATTCCCACTATAGAATAAAAGAGAAGCGATAGCCGCTCAAACAAAAAAAGAAAGTGAGGGGTGCGAAGCAGCTCAAGCATAGCGAGAGGAGCGTGAAGGCATCAGAACAGGACACCACTATGGCTGTCCGTGTCAGAGGCGCGTAGATCGAGCCAAGCTGTAGTAAGGCAAAAGCCAAGGCGATAGAGGCAGGTATAGTATAGGCGGAGAGGGCAGGTGACGGCAGTAAGCTTTAGTGCTCCATAGTTGAATAGGCGGGAGTGGAAACCTCTTCTATCTAGGCCGGGTTTGTTGGGCTGGATGTGTCTATGCTTGATCAAGAGGAGCTGGTGGAAAGGGACACAAGTTAACTACCCATACCCAAGTAAAGATGCATAACCAGAAGAATGGAAGAGAACAGTCGATGGGATCGAGATCCACGATCTAGCTTCATATCAGTAGTGGGTTCATGTGAAGGATGCTCCAATGCCCGATAGCACAGATTTTGATTGATCATATACATACAGGATGCTCAGTTTAGTATTACATATGATAAAGTGCTTTAGTCACACTTCTCTTTCCCTTCATGTTGTCACCAGCGCTGCTGGGAAAGGTCCAATCCGATCGCTCCGAAGCTTTCACGGCGCTGCTTAAATAATCAATCTTCTTTTCTCGCCACCCGGCTACGTATCCCCCTTCCCTCCTAGGACTGTTGTTTCAAGAATCTGACCTTAGCAACCCGAAACGTGAGCGGGGAGGCTGACTACACCTTACCCCTTGACTTGAGTTTGATTTCCGCAGTGCTCTATGAGCCGACTGCAAGCACATACCTATGGATCTATGTCACCAAAAGCAACCACCCCAGCAAGTCTACCAACCAGCACCCAAACACCCAAAACCAGTACATCAAACTACCCACGGCTAACAACAACCCCGTTCGAAAAGACCTTTGAACTTCGATTCTTTCTTTTTTTCTTTATAACTTCGCTTTCTCCTGAACCTGCGGGTGGTGCTGACTTGATCCGAGGTAAGCGTTAGCTTTAGCTTTCGACTTGCCCTTCCGTTTAACACTCGGGATATTATAAGAAAAGTGTCGTGTCGTGGCTCACAACCTTGACTTTGTTTGAGTAGAATTCTTCTAACCTGAATTCCCTTATAGTCTCCGGACTGGATTACTTTAGCTTCCTTAGGATCTCATTCCTTTACCCCGGACCAATGATTTGAACTCGAGTACAAAAGAAAAGCCTATTGAAAATTCTCATTTCGTTCCAGGATTCGCAGCAGTTGTTGCTTGCTTCCTGAGCCTATACCTGGTGAACTCCCTGGGGCTGAGAAGAAAGCTTAGAATTCGATTGGAACATTTCCTTCGAGGGGACTCATAACTAAAGTACTGGCTCGCGCACTGCCAGAATTTCGATGTACGACCTCCTACGTCTTTCTCCTGAAACCAGAAAGGCAGTAGTCAAAGCTCTCTCGCAAGCCCAGAAGACACTTACGTAAATCGGGTTGAAGCTAAAGGGAAGAAGCCTAAAGAGTGTGAGGAATGTATGGCAATCAGAGAGTTCCGGGCCGCCAACATAGTCTTTTCGAAGGACGACCTACTCCTGGGTGACATGAAAGATAACAGGCCGCTCTACCCTTCCGGGTACATTGGGGAGGCCAAGTGACCATGAGTGCAGATAGACCCGGGGTCCGCCATAAATAGAATGCCTCTTCGTGCTCTAGCTCACCAGGGAATCCCTACCAGTAAATTAAGTCACACTAAGATGACCATCCAAGGATACAATGCGGACTCCCAAAGGGCGAAAGGTAAGATTCGCATTGAATAGAAATATCTTGCTTTCAATCAGGCTCTTGGCCCTGCCCTAGCCTCTGATCTTCATTCCGATTCGACACAGAACTATTGTCAGATTTCCACGACTACGGATGAATACTATTCTGATGATTCAAAAGAACAGGCCAACAGCCGGGAAGGATAGGAAGAATGTGATGTGCCTTCATCTGGAACTACTGGAATAGGGGCGGTCAACCACCCAGTGAGCCATAACTAACAGACAGGTGGGCAAGCTCTATGCAGAGAGGAAAACAACCTCTTTCAATCCTACCAAGGTGCGGAGCGGGGTCTAGACTGAATCCCAACTCCAGGTAATTCATAACTTGTTATGAATTACTAGACCTACTAGTTATTGAAGATACCATTCGAGGGTGCCGATGGAAGATCCCAGATCAGATGGTTGTGGATATGGATCTTACAAGGTGTAAGATCTAGGATACAGACCAAGGGTGATTGCATTTTATTAAAGAATCAGGATCGGAGCTACGCTCTTTTAGAACTCTTTCTTCTATACTACTTTGTAATTATGTATTCGGAAGGAGTTGCCAATCCTTCCATTCCAAACTTGGGGTTCTTCGAATCAACAGGTGGACCCGCTTCCTCTCCCCAGCTACATCTCCCTATCGGTCGAATGGTCTCAGTTGGCAAAATCCGGGTTGTTGCCCCGTTGTGAAGACAACTGAATGCTATTTTATTTATTTCATTTGAGATGGGCCTTCTTACCCGCCCCATCTGGGTATTCCCTGTCTTCAAGATACCTTTGGATATCATAAAACCATGGCTTCCCATCCTGTACCATCTGTATCACCCACTCTCCTGAATAACAAGGTACCTTGGCACTGGTGACCACTAGGGGCTTCAAAGGCATCTTCACTGGACCATCCCATACTGAAACCAGAGTTGCTAAGCAGTCAGCCATCACATTCTCGTCCCTCGGCAGGTGCTTGAAAACACATTTCTGGAAGCTCTGAACAAGAACCTTCATATAATCCAGATAAGGTCTCAATCTTTCCTCTTTCAAGTCCCACTCAGCTGTAACCTGGGAAATAACTAGCATGGAATCACCCATCACCTCGATATCCTTAATTCCCATCATTGCTGCACTTTCCAGCCCAAATAGACAAGCCTCGTACTCGGCCATGTTATTAGTGACCTTGAAGTCTAATTTCTTGGCCTCAATTACATCGACCCTCAAAAGAGGAAGCACTCGCAAGCAGCAAGTTCTCTTTCATCTACTTCTTTATAAAGGGGAATACGTTACTATTTCCTGAACTTCTTTAACCACCTGAACTATCAGTGAAGGTCAGGTAGTTTACTTCCTTCCCATCTCTTTCCCTTGCATCTCTCTTGCACCGTGCGCTCATCCACAGTTAGAAAAAGGAATAGGATTAACGGGCAAAATGGGGGGCAGCGGTACCTGAAGTGCTTAGTTGAAGGTCTCAGGTGCTTGAATTACCAGTACAAGCCCAATTACCTTTCTGCCCAGGTCCTAGAGCGATAGTTAGATGTCAGGGTGGAGGATCTATGTCTTTGTCTTGGTAATCCAATTTCCTCATCTTCTCTAGCTCGTTATCATCTAAATCTGGAAACATTGTCCATCTCGTCTTTCTAGTAGGCTCGGTAGGTGTGGATATCTCCTTGTCTGTCTTAGGTATCTTCTCGTCAGTATTAGGTATCTCCTGGTCAGTCTTAGGTATCTTCTCATCTGTCTTAGGCTCATCTGTCTGAGTTTTCTCGTCTAATGTAGTTACCTCTCTTGGTTCTACTTCTTCTTTATCTAAGAACGTTCTGTCTTCAGTAAGACTAGTCTCTATCTCTGTAGTGTCTTCAGGCATCACCGCTTCCCCAGAAAGCTTAGAAGCAGACTTCTCTTTTATTTCTTCACGCAGTTTAGCCATTTCTGACTCCAGACTAGCAATACGCTGAGCACTTTTGAACTCGGATTCCTCTTTCTCTGCACTGAGCTTTTTGAGCTTCTCGTTCAATTCCAATTGGTAAATAGTGCTCTCTTGCCCCCTTAAGTCTATTACATGCTTAGGTTCTGTGTCTACCCAAAGATGATTCTTATCAAAGACAGGATCCCTTTTGTTATCTATTTGTATTCCAAGTGTTATCATGACATTCTTTTTGATGATATTTAGGGTCTTCCAATTAATTCTGAAGTTTGCTTCGACGGTGATCTGCTTAGTTCGAGACGGATCAGCGTATTGTGACTCAAACCATTCTGAATCTACTATTTCTTTAGCTAGCCCCTTGTGCTTAATGATCTTATCAGTCTCTTTCGTTTTTAAGTGATAACTCTTAGGTGCTAAGAAGATGCCTTTCTTTACAAAGTGCTCCAGCTTTAACTTACCCAATTCGGTTGAAGAGATTTCATCTTCTGGAAGGGCACTTCCTAAAACTGCTGAGTCCGTATCAGTGTAGTAACAGTCATCTCTGGAAATGTACTTGTACATATGAATACGAGAACAAGCTGTAATAGCAGCGGCTAATTGAACGGCCGATATCCTAGGAGGATTCCATTCTGAGTCGTTTACATTTCCAGTATTGCTAACGTAACTTGCCATATAGTATTTCTCGCTCAGCGGTTCCCCATATATCCAATTCGTCTTATGGGTTGCCCGCAAATACTCATATCTTTTCTTTTCGCATATCTCTGTTATAGTACTTTGAGGATTAATGCCAAATCTACCGTAGAGAGAATTCATCAGTATCTTGTAACCATATGCCATTGCATCATTACCACTTTTCTTAGCTTCTTGTCTTTTCTCGAAGAGGGATGTCACAAAGCTGTCGAAAGGACTAGCCTTCTTCTCAAACAAGTAGCCCCTTAGTGGTATAATCTTGTAACCCAACTCGCGCGCATAATTCAATTCTTCGCTAAAATACACACCTACGAATGAACCAGTGGGGAAAAGTAAAGTATTATGACGATCCCTATAGGGTAAGAAAGGTTTCTTAATTGTACGAGGACAGACTACATAAGCCTCAATAAATCCATACAACTTGGACAAGTCCTGCCCTTCCAAATTACCATGCCAGACAGGGAGACCGCCAGGCATATGAAAGCTTTTCATGATATATGGATATAAGGAGTTGACGTCGTAGTAGTATAAATTCTCTCCATATGGCTTATACGTATCGGCATGGCCTCCATAGTAGCCACGACGAACGAATGTATCTACGTTCCTAGATGGTATATAGATAGGAAAGGTCTGGGGATCGTAATAGCTCATACGAAAGATGGTCATAGCTAGCGCTGACAATGTCATGCAATTCTCGATATCAACTTGGTAGTCAGTCCAAAATTGCTCTTGAGCCTTCAGCATAACACCGCCTAACAGACGAATATCCTGTTTCATATAATCCAACAATTCTTCACCAAGATCCTTCAGATTCGACACTCCCACTTTCTTATGATCGATGGATCCCTTACTACCTAATTGAGGACAATAAGTCTTAGCCAAGATATTCAGAGTACTAGGCAGCAGAGTGTAAGAATCCCTTAGACGGAAGAGCATTTTCTTTCCCTGATAGACTACTAACTGGTAAAGCCTACGGTTCCTCATAAGTGGTTTGATGGAGTACTTATCCCCATAAGAAACAAGAAATTTCATTAAAAAAAGACCATCGTATCGTGAGAAGTTATGAAAGTAAACCGTTCTAATCTTGCTTGTTGTAGCAACCACTTTTAATTGCTCTAGAAAGGCTAACAAAATTCTATTACTCCTGTCTTCAAATGAAGGTATAACCCATGCGTGATCTTCACTGAAATATAAATAATCAGGCTTGGCACCAAGATCGTCACCCGGATTCACCACTAAGAAACCCGCTGCGTAAGGTAC